>CAJNDV010031406.1:7811-36498 GCA_905221635.1 Symbiodinium sp. CCMP2456 | reverse complement strand
CTCGGAAGCTGCGACTGGCAGAAAAAGGCGCGGCGCCAAAGCGCACGCACTAGTGCGCAGGGCTCCCTCAAAAAAACCCTAGGCCCTCTAAACCTTTCAGCCGCAAACCACGAGAAGGGGCCTTTTCATGCCCTGAAAGCCTCCCCTGAACTTCAGAGATCCCCAAAGCCACCGATCTGTACAGTATACGTATATTCGAAGACGTATATCAATATCTGAATATATATATATATATGTATGTACAATAGATATATATGGATATATAGATAACAGATAGATAGATAGATAGATAGATAGATAGACAGATACAATACATAAATGATTAAGTAAATGAGGTAATAAGGATATAAATAACTCTCGCCCTCTCTCTATTTTTACAGAGCTAACTAAATAAGCAGGCAAACAAATAGACATGTGTCCATATATATATATATATATGTAACTCTGTGTGTGTGTATATATATATGAACATATGTATGTATGTATGTATGTATGTATGTATGTATGTATGTATGTATGTATATATATATATGTATGTATGTATGTATGTATGTATGTATGTATGTATGTATATACACATGTGTATATATATATATATACACACACATATATATATATATATCCATATATTTGTATCTGGACGGCCCAAAGCTCACGGCGAGGTCATGTCGTCGAACGGCCCTAGCCAGGCGCAGGAGCTGATGTCATCCGTGGACGGCTGAGCTTTTCAAAGGGTTTAGGGTTTCTTTAGAGGATTTCTTTAACGGATTTTTCAGGATTGTTATACGTGGTTTAGGGTTTACGGAGCTCTTCCCGTATTCGTAGATCAGAGTTACCCTTTCCGGCTCATGGCGGGTGGCTACGGATGTTGTTTTGAGAGGTCCATGATGTTGCGTCCATTACTCGGAGGTTTCGTACTTTGCAAGCTGCCTGTGGTGCTCTTCCGAGGTGCAGAAGGTATGCTACGCGCACGAGGGAACCCTGAACAAGTTCTTAATTGATGACAAGGGCATGCAGCGGCCCCAGCATTTGTGCCCACCGAACCATAGTCCTTGAATAACATTAAACCCGAAACCCCTAAACCCCTAAACCCTAAGCCTTAAAATTTTAAAGTAAAACCATCCTCGTCCCTTAAGCCCTAGGGCCACAAAAGCGTCCACATATGCCAACAACCCAGGCCCAGAGCTCTGAAGCTTTCGCCGTCTTTGCTGTATATATATATGTATGTATGTATGTATGTATGTATGTATGTATGTATGTATGTATGTATATATGTATGTATGTATGTGTACGTATGCAAATCTTTACATGCATATGTGTATGTATATGTATATGTATATGTATATATATATATATAGGCATCCATACATGTGCATATATTTATACACCCCCCTATTTTTTGTAGGTTTTGTTCCAAAGGCTCTTCCTCCTGGTCTTCGGCTTGCCGCCCTTGGTGCATCCAGATGACCCTGCGCGGGCCGTGCTCGCCAGCATGGAGCTGGTCCAGGCTGAAATCTGCTGCAGTCTCCTCCATTGTCGATGTTTATTGCTTTTATTTGGGCCTTTAGGACGTGGGGCCTTTCGGGTCCTTACACCCTAGACTGAAAGATTTAAACCCAGGTCCCTCAAGCCGACTGCCTACACCCTGGATCCGAAACCCTGAGCCGCAGGTCTTCAAGAGATTGGAGCTGGTGGGGCGGTTCGGGGTCACAACTGGCCGAAGTTACTGTGGAGTGGGTGCCCCAGTCGTTTGCTGGTTCACCATCACCTACTGGAAGGGTCTGAATATAAACCCTAGTCAAACATTCATAGGGTCCTTTCCACAAATTAGGTTCTAGCAGGTCCCGGTAGGCCTTCTTGGCACTGCAATTGAGGTCTGTGGAAGCGCCAAGCGCATGGAGTACACAGCTCCCCGGACATTTTCAGACCGTCGAACCGCAGCATTCCATCATTCCTCAAGACCAGTGCGGTTGTCTGCATTATAATATGTGTACTGCCTGAGATAGGATCAGAGCCAGGTTCTTGGCGACTGCGTGAACTTATCAGCACGGTTGATGGCATTCCCGGCACGCTTGGCCTTTGATGTGCTGTCCGTGCTCCATGAAGAGGATGGGAGGTCCCTTTTCTTAACCCCAAGAAACCCGGAGACTCCAAAACCCCTTAATTAAGGAATATACCTTAAATCATAATAAAAATCCTATTATAATTTAAGGTATATTCCTTAATTAAGGGGTCTTGGAGTCTCTGGGAACCCTGGCGTGGCAGGCTAATGCTCCACCTCTGGGAGTTCTGACAGATGAAGAGACCAGCAGACACTCGACAGGCGCTCCTTTTTTGGGTGTTTCTGCTTTGAGAATCGAAGCTGAGAAGAGAATTGAAGCTGAAATCCCAAAACCCTAAACCCGGAACCCTAAAACCTGGGCGATAAACGGTCCCTGCATAGAACCCTAAACCCTAGACCCTAAACCCTAAACCCTAAACCCTAAGTAGAGCCCGAAACCCTAAAGTTCACCTTCTGTTTCGCCGGGCAGGTGAGATTGACTTCAAGCCCCTGGCGCCCATCAAGGCCTGAGGGTTTAGGGATTGAGGTTGAGGGTTTAGGGTTTAGGGTTTAGACCTCTATCAGTAGGATCTCTGTTGGAGCTGACGTAGCTTCTTGCCCTGCTAGCAGCTCCCAGGTGAAAGGAAAGACAAATCCGATCTCAATCTTTCAGCCGACTCTGCGGGAGGCAGGGAAGATCTATTCGTGGAAGCCTGTTGATATTTGCTTATGGACAAATGCCTGCAGCACCTCAAGAAGCACCCTAAGCCACAGGGAAATTTGTGGCACATTCCTGTTTATGGATGACGCAAGATTGTTTCTTTATGCTGCAGGCAGCGATGGCAGTGGGTGCAGCACTTACCACTGCTTCTTACGCACACAGCCACGGCTCAGGGAAGCTTTGTGGCTCGGAATGCCGCTGGGTAGCCTTGCAAGGTATCACCGCGGATCGGAAGATCCGATTTCCCTGGTATGCCGCACCCTCAACAGACTCTGCTTGTGAGCGATCGTCCTTCCTGTTTCCATTCTCCTCAACGGACTCCAACTGCCCCCTGCACCGGAAGCTAGCCCCGTGCAGCTACGGCCCTGTGATCTACTGTGAGGCGACATGAATCCTTAAACCTGGCGGATGGGTCGCAACGGGTTGCGAAAAGCAACAACCCCGAATGCCTCTAACCCTGAACCCCAGCTGAACGTCAAACCCCTAATTAGGCCGTAATCAAGCGAATCAGGAACCCTTCCTAGAACCGTTAAATCTAGCAGTAGCCACACAAAGGACAGCAGAACTCCTACGAGTACTCCTAAACCTTAAACCCTAAGCCAGGGACCCGAAGACCTCAAGCTCACAAACCCTGAACCCTGAGCGCTTAAACCATGAACCCTGCGGTCTTAAACCCCCGAAAACCCGAAGCCCCTAAACCCTCCTCCTCTCCCCGCACAACCCCACAAAAATCCCAAACCCTAAAACCCATCCAAACACATCACGCAATCACAGCCTACATCCTAAACTCTAAAACCTCGAAGACTCAGAGGAGCCCTCTGGTAGCTATGAAGGCCCCAAAGAATTGCAGAACCCTAAAGGAGCCCTCTTCTCATTCACCCAGAACCCTATTCTAATGAACTTTCCAAGCCCAATAAACCCCTAGCAAAGCCTTGTACAACCTCCCATACAAGCAGCATTAAAACCGCAAGTCTAAGGCCTAGACCCTCAGCTTGAAACTAAACCACAACTACCCCTCAACTGTAACTCTTCAAAACCAGAAAAAAACCCTAAGCTTCAGCATCCTAAACATCCCAAAAACAGCCCCGAAAGAAGGACAACCTCCTGGACGGCTCCACGCTGAACTCCAAGGATGCCATGGCCACCTCGAAGCTCAAGGCCTTTTTTTTTTTAATATTTTTTTGTGTCATCATGCTTGTCTTTAAGAAGGTGTTTTGTAATAATGGGTTTTGGCTTTCAAACGTTTCTTGTTTAAGACCTTGGTAGGTTTTTTCTAGGAGTGGATGGGGCACTTTCTGCTTTGATAGGGGTTCGCAGGGCGTTTATAGAGCTTTAGGGCTTTCATCTTTCGTGGTAGGGGTTACTACCATAGGGTTTGGTTACTATACGGTTTGCAGTAGGGGTTACTACAAAAATCAAGGCTTCCATGGATTGTTCGTTTCCTGCCATGAAGTTTCGTCCTTCTGACAAAGGCTCAGGCCAGGCATATACACGTCTACGTACATACATCTTGCACATATTTCGCGTTTACATGATGCTTATGGTGCCGTCTTTGAATTATAAGTTTTTCTTGACCCCTTCAAGATCATGTCTATGCCTATGTCTAGTATTGTCCGTAAAAGTCACTCTAGTTGCTTTTGGCACTATTGTCAGTGCTTTCTCACTTTTTCGTTATCATTCTCTTCTTGCTTTAACCTTTCTTTGGAGATTTGTTCGCTCGTTCCGAAGTGGATTTAAAGATCTCAATATACCATTCACAAATCTTCTATAAGATCACAATACGACTTTCTCAGGGGCTTAAGTTGGGTTTCGCGCAAGGAAAGTTCGGATTGGCGGGTGGAGCTTCTGCCGTGCAAGGGGGGCTTCACAGGGTTTTCTGTTAATCTTGAAGTACATTGGCTTAAAACGGCACCAGAACTTTGATCCCCCAAAAACCTACACCTGCACTAGTCCCGAGGTTCGGTATGCACCGGTACGTAGGCCGTCCTCTCCTTGGTTTATTCAGAGATGTCAGCAGACGTCGATGCAAGACGCATGCTGTTCATGATGAATAGCATTGGGTCTTTCACATTGGGATTTCTTGAAGCGCCCATGCAGGTAATGTTTTATTGACAACGCTTCCCCAAACAGAGGCCATGTTGTATTCGTCTAGGATCTTGCAATCGTCTTCCAAGGCAGCTGGTCTGCGAACCCGAAGCCTTTAAGCCCTGAGCTTACCACCCTTAAACCTCAAACCCCCCCAGACTTTGTCACAGCACTTCCTTGAAGTCTTGGCCCTAGGTGCAGAGCCTGTGCTCTATACAGAAGTGGCCGCCGAATATGAAAGTCGCAGAGATGCTGGGAAGTCCTTTCAGCAAGGCATTTGCCAGACCGCTCTCAAGGGTTGTGCAGTTTTACAGTTTAGAGGTCTAGGCGTTCAGGCTTTAGACTTTCCGTGCTTGGGGGTTTAGGGTTGTTGTCGCTGCTGCTCTTCACATGAACACATCACGAGGCACACCGGTTCGACGCATGTGTGTTGTAAGAGGTAAAGTGTATTTTGCAGCTTCTTTTACGACGTTTTGCAATCCTACCACGAATGCCGCTGCTGCTGCTGGGCGTCGGGTAGGCCTTTGCATGACGGCGATGTGACATGAGCGCAGGCAGTATTGTAGGTGGGAAAGATGTCAAAGATCCGAGGAGCTAGTCCACCAGTACTTGTACCGCCAGGAACAAGAATATTCACAGAAAGGAAGGAGACTGTGCGCATTACAATTGCAACTGAAAGTAATGATAGCAAGAGCAAGATGAATATGTTAATATTGATCATCAAAGTTGCAGCCAGATACTGCTTCGTCTGAGGAATACGAGTTTTTATCATTCCAGTAAGGTATGCCTAGAAGGCAGTAATGAGAACAGTAGTCCCGGTTGTACTAATCATCTTCGCTGTCATAGTCATCACGGCATCGATCCCAACAACAGCGGCAGGGACAGATGCAACAGGAATAGTGCACAAGGCCCCTCAACCTTACACTTGGGTAGTTTTCTAAACTAGGGTCCCTTTAGGGGTCCTTTTTATAAGGGTGCCGTATTGTATTGGGGACCCAAAAAGGGAAACCTAATTTAGAGAACTACCCACTTACATCCTAAGCCTCAAACTTCCTTAAACGCCTGAAACCGTAAACCTAATGCTGGGAACCCCAAACCGTAAGACCCAAAGCCGATAGTCATATTAACTGTAGTATACCCTAAACCCCTGTCAAAGCTCTTCCTTACAAAAGCCTAGAAGCTATAACGCCCAATCAAAACCAAGCCTCAAAAACAACTCTAAGCCCCTATGCAAAGTCATCAAGCTGCAAACCGACCAAAACTACCGAATCTGTACTGTGTGGACAACTTTCGATATCCCTGATAAAGCCTATACAGCCTTAACCTGTGAGGCCTTGCACGCACCGGACCAAGTTGTCGGGGCCTCCACGCCAACCCCTCGCATGAAGGCGGAGCGGCGGGTCAGAAGCTAATTTAGTCATGAGGGCTTTAAGCGGGTTAATATTCTTAACACGATTTTTGCATTCTCAATTTGGTTTAGGCTTGTGAGGGTTTGTTGGTAAGGGGCTTGAAACAGGGGTTCGGGGTTTAGGGTTCGCGACTCCGGGTGTTACAATAGGCTTTAGCTCCAGGTCTAGATCTGCATACTTCCTTGGTTTCCCCTCCCAGAGGCTTTTGACGTTGCATGGCAAAGCCGCCCCCCAAACCTGAGATTCTACACCTCCAATCGCCCAAGAACGCAAGCCCTGAAGTGCAGGGCTCTACACCCAAGGCCAGCCAGCCTGATGCTCCAAGCCCCCGAAGACCTACATAAATCCCCACTGGGTTTAGGGTTTAGGGTCCCTAAACCCTAAACCCTATCGAATCTTAAATCCTACAGCTCCAGAGCGTGCAGGCTCCGGCAAACAGCCCCTTCGCCGAGGGAGGTTTGGTCGTCATCGAAGGTGCGAACGGTCGCGTCCTCGGGAGCGCTCAACTTGCCGCAGAGACAGGTTGCCACGTGTCGATCTGTTGCCACGACGTATCAACCTTTTGGACTTTTGTTGTTTTTTTTTGGAATGCCGACCTCAGCGACGCGTTAAGAAAGAACTATTGGAAACCGTTGTCTCCAAACTCGTGGCAGCAGCAGCAGCAGCAGGAGCAGTAGCAGCAGCTGTAGGATCAGCAGCAGCAGTAGCAGCAAGAGCGGCAGCAGCAGTGGCAGTAGCAATGGCAAGAGCAATAGAAGGGTTGTAGTAGTTGGGGTACTGGCAACGATTGCGACTGTGGCAGGGGGCAGTGCTTGTAGTGATAGTGGTAGTTATAGTGGTAGCGGTAGCGGTAGCAGTACAGGTCGTGGTGGTCGTGGGGGCGGTGGCAGTGGTAGCAGCGGTAATGAGGAGGAGGACGAGGAGGACGAGGAGTAGGAGGAACAGGAGGATGAGGAGTAGCAGCGGCAACAGCAGCAGCGTGAGTAGCAGCAGGAGACTTGATGTGGAATGTCGGAGGAGAAGGTGCAGAACTAGGACTCCGAGCAGTACACTAGCGGTCATCTGTGAACCTTCAGGCAGTCGGATGTTTGTCGTTGTGGTCCTCGTCGTCGTCGTCGTCATTGTCGTCGTCTTCGCAGTCTAACATTAGGGAATGTTGGTGGTAGCAGCATTATAGCCGGAAAACAGTAATGGCAATAGGAATCAGAACACTGATGAAGCATTCTTATCCGTCAGAGTACATGCATTCGTCACATGAATGCGGAGTTCCAACCACCATTCAAGCAATGGTGAATTAGTTCGTCATATCGAAAGATCATGGCAGCAATCCTTGCTGATGGTTCCATGATCGTCAGAATCCCTATTTTTTTCTGAGGTCTTAGTCTTGTATCGTATTTGTCCAAGTGGCGGTCATAGGAAGCCTGCAAGTATACTACAATTCCAGGTCTGAACCCCGCAAGCGACCTCGGACTCTCGGCCGCTTCTCAGGTTTGGGGAAAATCGAGCTGGCTGAGCACATCGCCACTCATTGCGCATTGCAGCCTCTCGGCGATGAGCATAGGCCTTGCTGCAGCGATCTACGCGATCCACCCTGGAGCCCTAAGCCTAAACCCCGAGCCGCTAGCCGCATGAGACCCGAAACCATGCTACCTTTTTACGTATGGTATCAGCTTCCTCCCAAACCCTCAACCCTTTCAAACTCTGAGCCCTTTCACTCCGCGCCCTCAAGCCCATCAGCCTCAAGCAAAACCTTCTTAAACCCTATCACCCTACTGCATCATGTATAGTATAGTATATATATATATATGTATGTATGTATGTATGTATGTATGTATGTATGTATGTATGTATGTATGTATGCATATATACACACAGACACATATAGCGCAACCGCGCACGGAGTCTACGCCCGAAATGAGCGAGACACATCTAGCGTAAGGCCATATATATATATAAACATAAACATAAACATAAATATAAATATAAATATAAATATATATAAACAAATGAACAAATAAATAAATACAGAAGGGTTCCCTTCGGTTGGGCCCAGGTTTCAGACACTGCCCGTCTTCGGCTCGATGGGCCCCAGGCACTGGCAATTCTGCTCCCACGCTCTTTTTGGGGCTTAGGGCTTCAAACTTCGGGGTTTGGGGTTCAGGGTTTGGGGTTTCGGGTTCAGGGTGCAGGGTTTAGGGGAGGCCACTTCTCTTGGACTACAGGTCTAATTGGGGCTTTACGAGGGGCTTTGTGGGGTTTCATGTAGAATGTGGGGTTTCGAGCTTGGGGCCTCTGCAAGCTGGGGGATCTCACAGGGAAGAGCCTCGTTTAGCGAAGCCCCTCCCTTCTCTCGAAAGCCAGAGACTCCCAAAGCCATCAGGTAAGACACAATTACTCCCATCGTATAGCAGCAATCCTTCATGAGGACCTTGTGATTATGTACGGGGTATTAAGGTGTTGTTTTATTCTCTCTCTCTCTCTCTCTCCGTCTAGTTTTTTCTTTCTTTTTGAAAGAGCCCCTGCAAATTGTGCTCCAGAGCACTGATAACCAATAAACCCTAAACCTTAAACCCTGAGTCGTCAAGCCTTAACCCTTAACCCTTATACACATCTCCGCGGGGGTCCCGTGAAATTCGGAGCTTCGCTTCGCTTCCTGGAGCTGTGAGGCCCGGGAAGTCCACCCGCATGGCCGTGGAGTTGATTCGGAGTTTGGCGCGGGGCCCAGTTATTGTTTTTTGTTTAGGGTTTAGGCTTTGGGGTTTAGGGTTTAGGGGTTTAGGGTTTATTGTGAAAAAGACCATGCTTGGCAAGGGGTAGTGTAGGATTCGTTCTTTGAGACTAGTTTCTGTAATATGGGGCTTTACCGGGCCTTGCTACAAGTAATTGGAATAGGGTGTTGGGGTATATTGTAGAAGATCGGAGGAATCTGGGGAACAGTATTACAATCGCTTTAGGGCGTCAACGTATATGGGTTGCCTGTATCTACCCGAGATGCTATGGTATAAACTCATCACATGGATGCATAATGATGCAACATCTGTACAAGCTCACACATGATATATATTTATATATATATATATACACATACATACATCTATATCTATACTTATCTATATATATATATACACACGTATACACGTACACACGTGCATACACACGTACATACTTGGATGACACAGGCACACACACACACACGTAAATATGTATGTATATATATATATATCGGTGTGTATATACAAATGCCTTTCTATGTTTCGTATACATATCTACAGGTATGTATGTATGTATGTATGTATGTATGTATGTATGTATGTATGTACGTATGTATGTATGTACGTATGTATGCATGTATGTATGTATATATACACATACACACATACACTTACACACACATATATATATATATGTACATATGTATATATGCATGTACATATATGTATGCATAGGCACATTTGTGTATTTGTTTTCTGTAGTGTACACACATATTCATGCACGTATGTGTACATATGCATACATATGCATGGACGTAGACATGGACAGAGGCACATACACGCATGCATACATATAAAGATATAGTCGGTACCACAGCAGGCCGCGGGTGTCCTAACAAGAAGTACCACAGAGATGTTGAGCACATGTAGCAGTGCATGAGTCAGTAGATAAAAGGGTCTGTGTAAGCTCCATGGGTGCTCAGGTGGGGGTTTATCGCACATCAAATCCAGCCACCCCGGCCGACGATGCGCAGGCATTGACCGCTCAGGGTTGAAGGGTTTAGGATTCACAGGGGCTTGAGTTTTAGGGGCGGAGGGTTTACGGCTTTGGCTTTTGGGGTTTAAGGTTGAGGGTTTAGGGGATGATGGTTTAGTGGTTTACGGCTTATGCGGGTTTAGTATATTGGGTTCTTCATGGTGCCACCGTTGTGCTCTGACGTGCTTCTCAGACGATACGTCGTGCTTCGTCTGTGTTGCAGAATCGTTGATGCACAGCATGCCTTGAGACCCAAAGCCGAAAGCCCAAAGCCTCAAAACCCCTAGACCCCAAAAGCCCTCAGCCATGAGCAGAGAAGCTACACGCCCTGGAATCCTTCATGCCAGGCTCTTGAGAAGCTGATGCCGGCACAGTATGCCGGAACCCAAGGGCATCAGAAGGGAGCGCCAGGAAAGACCTGTGGATTTTTCCGGCAAGGGGTTTAGGGTTTAGGGAGCATCAGCCTGTGTATATAGCTGCTTCCTCTTTCGCGTGAGACCCCTTGGAAATCCTCTTCTATCTCTAAAAAGGGGACACCGATGCAAAACCCTAAACCTCAAGTCCCAAAACCTAAACCCGAAGCCCCAAACATCCTACACCACAAAGTTCTAAACGTCTTCAGGCCAAGCCTCTCTATCTATCCGTCTGTCTTTATTTGTCTATCTCTCTACACTTCAGGCCAGCAGCATCGACCAGCTGAAGCGGCTTTTGGCCCACGAGACGCTGGAAGATACTGCCGCCACGCTCGAGGTCGCTCTGAAGGCGGCGACTGCAATGAGGGGTGTTTTTTCAGGGGCCCCTACTGGAAGATGTTTTTTCTGGGTTTGTACGAGTTGTGTAAGTAGGAGTAGGTGGTGTTGGTAGTAGGAGGAGGAGGGCAGCCGGAGTGGCGATGCTGATAGCTCCTGGTAATACACTCACAGGGCCTTCCTGTGGTGGCTGCACTCATGGCAGCCGCTGCCTATTCCTCGCAACGTCAACAGCAACCCATAGGCCCCATAGTAGTGCCATTTTAGGGTTCATATTTAGAATCCTACAAGGCAATCCCCAGAAGGAACAACTAGCAAAGGGTGTGTGTGGGTGCTGCGCAGGGTAAACTTCCCATGAGAATTAACACGCACACTCTTTGGTTCGAGACCCCTAGCTTCTGAAGCCTATCCGTTGAACCCCAATCCTCACATCCTACATCCTAAACCGTTACGGACACAGGTGATCATCTCCCTTCTTGCCGGACTCAAGAACAAGTCAGGACGTCTCGGGGTTGGTCCTCCACTGGAGGCTTAAACACAGGGCACAGCTTTGATTCCCTGCTGGAGCCCCCAGCCCTAAGTCCTTGTGCAACTTCTATGAACAGCCCATGAAACCCCATTCGCCAAGTCCCTGCCTATTAGGAAGCTTCGAATCGACGACCTAGCACAAAGCCTGAATAACCAAGCCCGGAAATCTCGCCACTTCCCTACTTCAACTCGTCATTCACTGTTAGAGCCGGAAGGGTTGCTATAGGACTTCTTAGACAGTTTTGCTGCAGCATGATGAAGGATTGAGAGGTCACGTATGGTTTAGGTTCAGGCTTTAGGGTTTAGGGTTTAGGGTTTAGGGTTTAGGGTCGGGGGGGGGGTGGCTCCACTGAATTTTTGCAGGGCTTGCATGGGTTTGGTTTCTGCGGCGCTGATACGTCTAGGGTTCAGGTTCGGGATTGTATACAGGATTGTAGGACTGTGCGGGCTCTAGAAGAGCTCTATCATGGTTTAGGGTGAGGCTTCTTTGGGATTTGTTGTAGCCTCAGCCCAAAATCCGAAATATCCGGTACTATAGATGTATTATTTAAGGAACCCTTAAGGAATGATTCGGAATGCTAATTCAACTCTACAGCCTCAACCAAAGCGGCCGCTCCCAAAGGAATTCTGGTGGTTCTGCAGTTCGAGCAGGCCTGGGCGCTCTTGGACATCGTACTTCCAGGGTTTGGGGGTTTAAGGTGAAGGGGTTTAGGGTTTAGGGTTTAGGGTTTAGGGTTTAGGGTTTAGGGTTTAGGGTTTAGGGTTTAGGGGGTGAAGGGGGGTTTTCAGGTTTAAGGGTTTCAGATTCAGGGTTCGGGATGGGGTTGAGGATATTCCACCGCTATGGCTTGTAACAGCGTCCAGAGATGATGATTCTTCTCTCCACGCCCTTGCTTCCTAGAGTTTGCTACAAAGGTCATGATCCAGTCGAGGGGCTTTGGTTCGTGTTGTATGCTTGATGAAAATAGGGTCCTAAATAATTACCTCTACTCATTATTTGGGCTCCTTATTATCGTTCTAGTATAATATGCACCTCCAAAATCCTATTCTACTTATTAAGGCCCCTACTATAGAACCCTATCATGGATCCCACATAGAACCCTTTAAGGCTCCCTTTAGCCCTAAGCCCTCAACCCTAAACCCTAAACTCGAGACCCTAAACCCTAAACCCTAAACCCTAAACCCTAGACCCTAAACCCTAAACCCCAGGCAGCTGCCCCAAAAACTCCGGTAGTAACCCGCCCCGAACCCCCAGATGTGAGCCGTCATCCGACTGCAGGGGACGAGCCTCTTCGAGAAGACTGCCAAGGATGACTTGGTCTGCTGCCCAGGTTGTAGAAAATAGTTTAGTTTAGTATAGTACAGTATAGTATAGTATAGTAAAGCATAGTATTGTATAATATTCCAAGTTTAGAACGGTGTAGTATAGTATAGTATAGTATAGTATAGTATAGTATAGTATAGTATAGTATAGTATAGTATAGTATAGTATAGTGTATATAGTATAGCATAATATAGCACAATATAACAGAATACGTTCCAATAATAGCATAAAATACCAGAGTCAAATATGTAACATAAGAACATAGTATACTATGGTATCGCATGCTATGATACACTATCGATCATTGTAAGTCATCCTCTGACTCTTTGGCAAGTGCTCCCTAGGGGGGATTATGCTGCTTGATAGGGGTAGGCATGGGCCTTGATTTTTTTGAGGCTCAGGGTTTAATGTTGCGGGGCTTAAGCTGCGTGGTGATGCGCGGAAGATGCTTCGGATAGTGGGGGCTGCATAAATGTACGTAGGGCCCTTTCTATAAATACGGTCCCGTCCGGGTGATGGCGGGGGCAGTGATGACTCTTTCAGTGGCAGGTTCCTCCACCTCCAAAGCCCCAAATCGTACACCACAAACCCTAAACCCAAAACATTCAACCCCGAAGCCCCTCCAAACTCTAAACCCCCGAGCCCCCCTTCCAAAACCCCGCCGAGGCCATCTTCTGGAGATTTACCTCCGAACTCAGCATCCTCATTGCGAAGGTGGCATGCCAACTGCTGGCATGGAGGGTATCGGGTTTGGATTTAGGGCCCATGGTTGATATGGAGATACGGGCTAACTTTGCAGAGCAAAATCCTGCATGACCGCAAATACCTTTATGATCTTTATGCTTTCGGAATTTCTGGTGTATCCCGGCCCCACACCCTAAACCCTAAAACCCCCAACCACACCCCTGAACCCCGCAACAAGCTCTAAAACAACCGTGCAGACATCCCAACCTCCCGACTCAACCATACTGTAACAGACCTTAACAACTTACCTTACTACTGAGGCCCTTATACTGAACCCCCCATGTCACCCCTTATAGAAGCCCCGATAGACCTCTTCTTGTTAGAACCCTTTAACTGGAGCCGCCAATGAAAGCCCCTACGGTGTACCCTTATGATGCTAACCCTTACAGTACCCCTTATCCTACCCCTTATAGTACCCCTTTATACGAACCCTTATAGCAACCCTTAAAGGAACCCTTATAGTAACCCTTAAACGAACCCTTATAGTAACCCTTAAAGGAACCCTTATAGTAACCTTTAAAGGAACTCTTATAGTAACCCTTAAAGGAGCTCTTCAAACGGCTCCATCTGCTGCAGGAGAGATCAATCAGCGGCCTGGTGCTTGTACGAGAGGCGCCTTCTCTTGACATCTACGTTTGGACCAGGGTATAGGGGACTTTAAGGGTTTAGGGTTTAGGGTTTAGGGTAGGTCCCTTCATGTGGGTTATAACTATAGATACCCAAAACAACCCACTTATAACTACATAAACGGTTCAGGGTTGTTAATGGGACTTGAGGGTTTAGGGTTTGGGATTCAGATCTTGATTGGGGTCCAGCTTGGGTTTAGGATTTTGGCTTCAGGGCTTTGGTTTGAGAACTTGGGTCTAGTCGGGGTTGAGAGGACCGGATTTGCAAGAACACAGCAACCGCGGAGGAAGCAATCCCTAAACCCTAAACGCTAAACCCTAAACCCTAAACCAAGGCACATCCCGAGCCCTGCCCCGCAGAGGTTTCAGCACAGAGTTTTGCCTGCGAGGCACGGTACGACCAGCAGTGTGTCAAAGACGCCGCTGCAGCCGGGACCTTGCTGACTCTCAAGGGCCTCAATGACCCTTGGCTGGCAGACCCTTCTTAGGGTTTAGGGTTTAGAGTTTAGGGGTTTAGGGGTTTAGGGTTTAGGGTACTTGAACCCTCCCTACCTATTGGTTTATAAGACCCCAAGCTCTTAACCCTAGAATTTGAAGCAAGCTTGGGTCTCCTCATGTGGGTTTCTATGCACCGACGGCACAAAGCGATGTAGTGCCGATGTCATTTGCGCGAAAGTTTCCTTGACTTTCAAGAAGAACCCCTCAGCTTCCAATCCGAAGCTGCTGCCAAAGAAACTCAAACTCCAAGACCTTCCAAAACAAACATACTATATTATACTATATTATACTATATTATATCTTATTATACTATATCATGCTATACTATACTATAACTCCAACCCGAAAACCCTTTCAACCAGGAAGAGCACATCCTTGAGTACATGGCCAACTACCTGGGCATCCCGGAGGAAGCCGTTCCACCGCCGCTGAGACGTTTCGTTTCACAGGCAGGGCTGGGGGAACCACCCTGATTCAGAAATCGAAACCGACTGTTGTCAGCGACTCCGTCCGGGTGTGCGAGGACCAGGGGGTTTCCAAATCTGAATCGGACAGTCGAAACCCTCCGTAGGAGTAAGACCACCAAGAATCCTCCGAAAGGCACGAGTCGCAAGCGCAGCATAACAGCTGGAACAGTGGGACTGGTGTTGTTAGTAAGAACAGCAACAGACAAGCGATAGGCAAGATTGAGCCATGATAAGCCTACGAAGACCGACCAGGTCACCCAGTCACACTGAGAGTCGTCATCGTGTTGAGCTACGATTGCGCAGATGCCGCTGCTACTCATGTGGCTGATGCTCCAGCTACTGCTACCTGCTGCGGCTCTGCTCTCGAGTGCTGCGATGCTGCTTCTGCTGCTGCTGCTGCTGTTGTCGCTTCGCGACGACCACCACGATGCTGGCCACCGTGACGACCTGCTAGAAGAACACCGACGACGGCAATACTGGGAGTCGCTGCAGCCACAGTGTAGTGGTCTACTGAATTCGAGGTTACCCGGAAAGCCGGGTACCCTAAACCTAAACTGATAAACCCCAAGCCAGGTGACCATGGGCAATCCGCTCTACATCCGTGAAACCTTGGACCAGCTCAGCGAGGAAAACGTCCTCAAGGCACCTTTCGGTGTTCGGGGTTTAGCGGTTTTAGGGTTCTGGGTTTTGGGATTTGGGGCCTTTTAGGGTTTAGGGTCAAAGCAACTCGAAAGTCTGCACCCTTCTTCAACCTTTAGAATAGGTGCCTGCAGTTCCTGTTGAGTACACTTACAGTAGCCTCTTGTAGAAGCCTCAAAGAAGCTACGAACTGCAAAGCTGTCCCAAAGGCTGCAGACCCCAGGAACATTTGGCTTAGGGTTTAGGGTTTAGGGAAACTTGAACGCCCTTGAAGTCCCTGATGTAACCACTGATAGCTCTCATGAATCCAGTCAGCCCAATTTTGAGAGTAGGGTTTCCGGGCCCATTATACCATAGTTATAATAAGGAACCCCCAAAATAGTATAGGTAATCCATAGGCTTCCATCAAGCTCTGTACTCTTCAGCCCTCCGCAGTTGAAGCATCGATTCACTTCGCAATGAAGGAAGCATTCTCTGAGTTTCTTCCGGTATGCCGGGAGCTTCGGGTTTTTAGGGTTTCGGGTTGAGGGTATTTGGGATTTAGGGCTTTAGGGTTGGGGGTTTAAAGTGATGCTTTTGTGCATTTGGTTCGTGGCTTTGTAGGTGCCTGTAGGAAGTTACGGGTTTGTGTTGTTCATGGGCCTAGATTTTCGGGTTTTTGGGTCTCGGGTTTTGGAGAAGAGGTTGAGTTCGAGGAGGCAAGTGGTGGATGTCGCATTGGACAGTGCATGGCGGGTGATAAGTTTCCAGCTTCTCCGGCGCTGCTTCGTGTCCGAAAGTCAGGGCCGCCAGGGTGTGTGCTAGCTGAGTTCGACACCTGTTTCTCAGTCTCATGCATTAGCATCAACTTGCGACACTTCTGCACAACCTTCATCTTGCCCTCAATGCCTTAAGGCCCTCATCAATCCCCTTAAAAGCCCCCTACAGCCTTACAAAACTCCCCCGCAATCCCATCGCTGGCGCAGGTGAAGCCTGGCACCTCAGCGACCTTGATCGGGGCGCTCGAAAAAATAGACATCTCTGTCCGGGCCCAGGGTGGAAAAGTACATTTAGTAGGTCTGATGAAACAGCAGCAATAGCCCCCATGATAGGCCTGATGTACCTATAGCATAGAAAGACCCCAAAGCCTATTCTAAGTGTGTAGGCCCCTATATTGTTGGCTTTGAAGTTAGTATGAGAGAATTTGGAACCCCGTCGAAGAGTATACCTGCGAAAACGATCTGATCTGCAGTGTTGCTGTGCGGAAGTCCCTGTGTCACGGACATCGAACGGTGGAAGTTTGTAGTCGTTTGACCTTTCCTTCCATACTGCATGATGGTGCCAGATGCCGTCAAGTCACCTAATTCCCTAGTTGCTGACCGTCAAGATGAGCCCAGAAGTTGCATTCCGAAGCTGTGATCCTACCGTAGCAGAGAAGCATCGGAGTGTTGAAGGCCGGAAGAGTCTGGCGCTAGCAGTTGCTCACTGCTAGCAGTGGCACTCACCCTGGTGGTGGTGATAGTGGTAGTGATCGTCTCAGTAGTGGTCGTGGTGGTTTTGACGACGGTGGTCTCGCTGTTGTGACACTTTGTTGCTGCTGGTAAGCGTATCAGCAGTGCGAAGACCTTAAAAACAGAGCAAAAGGTAGCAAGCGTAATTGCAATCCAGAGCCCACTCATCGCGGCTAAGACTCCGATGTGAGCCGATGTGCTCCGAAAACCGTGCTCACCAAGATGCGCAGGTCCTCTCTCTTGCCCTTTCCCCGTCCAACCTCTAGTCCCAGCAGGCACTCTCGCAGCCCTGAATCCAAATCCTAAGCCCTAATAACCCCAAGCAAACAGCCCCACCACAAAGCTTCAAACCCTGAGGCCCGGCTCAGCACAAGCCAGGGCCCACCTCTGAAGCCCTAAGTCCCAAACCGAGGCCTGGAACCACACCGCCATGGTGGGAGGAACGGTCTGTAACATCGAGTCCCTGGACCCAATCGAGGCACATAAAGCTAGGGTTTTACAGGTCTTCTTAGGGGTGCTTCATAAGCATGTAGTAGGGTTTCGTAGGGCACATGAAGTAAGGTAGGGGGCTAGGATTCTGGGGGTTTAGGGTTAAGGGTAGGTTTCAGGGTTCAGGTCAAAGGTTTTGCGGTTTAGGGTTGTCGGGTTCAGGGTTTGAGGTTTGGTTAATTTGTTGGAAGATCCCCTCGCTGTCCACAATTTAGTATTATCAACTACAAGATACTCCCGAAAGCCGATCCTAACAATTGAGGCCTGCCTCTCCTGTCTGTCTGTCTGTCTGTCTGTCTGTCTGTCTGTCTGCCTGTCTGTCTGTCTCTCTCTGTCTGTCTCTCTGTCTTTGGTTTTGTAATTCTTTTTTCTCTCTCTCTCTCTCTCTCTTGTGTATATATTTATACACAGAAATATAAATAAATAAATAAACAAATAACTAAGTAAAGACATGAATAAATAAATCAATAAATATAAATATAAATATACATAAATATACATAAATAAATAAATAGATAAATAGATAAATAAATAAATAAATCAATAAATAAATGAATAAATAAATAAATATAAATGAATAAATATACATATATATATATATATATATATATGCAAGGAGCCCTAGTTTAGCTACTATAGAGGCCTTACTAATTGCCTATATACTTTGTTGGGGTTCCGTATTATAATCATAGTATAATATACACCAAGACCCTATTCCAATTATCAAGGCCTCTACAGGAGGTAGCTACAGGTATAGACAGTGTGCATGCCCTTATTGTTGGTGTCTGGCTCGGTAGTTCAACGGTTTGACGCCTGGATCAACGGCACAGTCCTTGTGTTGGTCGTTGTGGCAAAAGCTGTGGTGATAGCAGCAATGTTAGCAGTAGCAGAATCAGTGACGCGACGTGGGTAGGAGAGCAGGAGTAGCTGTTGTGGTAGTAGTCGCCGTCGTAGTCGTAGTCGTCGTCGTGGTGGTAGCGGTAGTGGTAGTCGCGGCAGTGGCAGCAGCAACCCACCCAAGACGCCGCCTTTGCTCGGCAGATGGCGGCTTTGAAGATGTCCACCTGCTTCGAAGGGCCCTTCACGCTCCCAGATCTGGCAGCAAGACGGGCCCTCAGAAGCTGGGGCTTACAGAACCGGCCATTCGGGGCTTGGGGCTCCTTCAAAAGGTTCCTTTAATTCCCCCTAAGGGTTACTCATTGGTTTAGGGAGTTTCGGGTTTGGGATCTTATCCGTTTTTCCTGGTCCGATCCTCCCTGTTGTTCTCATTGTTGCCCGTTCTTTTTTGCTGTGCCGAGCAAGCCCAGCGAGGAAGATTTCCAGTACCCTCCTCCCCAGGCCCCCGGTCCGCATAAATAAACCCCTAAACCCCAATCCGCTGAGAACCCTAAACCCTAAACCCGAATCCCCTTAAAACCCGACGGGCCCACTTTTGGGCTTTGAGCCCTCGAGGCAACTGCTCGCAGTGGGGTGGGTCCACGCACTTTGACTTGCCTCCGCCTCAAGTGGCCCCGGTCCGCTGGGTTTAGAGCTTAGAATTTAGGGTTTAGGGTTTAGGGTAGGATTTAGGGTTTAGGGTTCAGAGTCCTGGGCTTGGGGGTTGGGATTTTAGGGTTTCGGGAGGTGCAGGGTTTTAGGGTTTAAGGCTTTGGGGTGTTTTGGGGTGCTAGTAGCGAGAGAAGGAACGGTTGACTCCCTGGTCATTGTCGTCATAGCTCCGAACCCCATGCAGGCACAAGGCGCAAACTTCAGTCACAGACACAACAGAGATTTTTGAATAACTGTATCACCGCATTATTGAATTGTCAAGGCCCCTATATTGCTCTCGTGGTAGCAGTATCACTACGTGCCAAGCAAACATGCCACTCACAAGGATAATGTTCGTAGCTGTAGAGAAGTGGCAATAAAGCAGGGTACTGTGAAAACTTATGTCGGCCACTCTGATACGGCTTCTACTCCTCTGTCTCGTGCCGGTGCTACTTCTCGTACAGAGACAAACTCAGCTAAACAAAGCAGTCTACTGGCACACCACAGTTCAACAGTCACGCTCGGAATCATTCCTAAGAGTAGCAGGCACGGCTTTAGAAGCACCAGTAGGCCGTAGGGCTGGTGATGAGAAGCAGATGTCTGTGTAACATCAGCGCCTAGACTGGGGAGCTTGGCCCGATGGCCTGTTTGTTTCAAGGGCAGTTGCAGGACTTTGAACCGCATCACGCCTGCTCGGATTGTAGCGGAGCTGAAGCACCTACAGCAAAGGCATCAAAGCTACGAGAAGCATTAGCCAAGCCACACCACCATGACAGCACAACACTGAGGTTGCGCCTCTTCAGAGCAACCAGAAAATTGGTGTCCAGAGGCTTCATAGACAAGGCACCTTGGCTTGGAACTTGGGACATGGTGTAAAAAGGGGCCGAAGCGCATGGTTCTGAGACAAAGTACCACTTTCGTGTCGGACGGATCCGCTTTGCATCCTCGAGCATGCTCATCGTTGCATCGTCCCTACCTTTACTCTGTGGCAGTTCTGACCCCGACTGTCGTAAATCCTGGCCTTCAGCCCTGAAACCCGATACGCTTCGCTGACCGTCTGGGTGCGCATGATGATAGGCTGTGCCATGCCCGCTGGCGAACGCTGGCCAGGAAAAGCGAAAGCTCCTAGCTTTCCAAACCTGCATGGACCAGCTGTTCGGTAGGGGTGTAGATGGTCAACAGCAGCCCTAGCTGTGTGGCCTTTCTTACTGAAAGCTAAACCCTATGCAAACCCCTGAATCCCAAACGTTAAGACATCAAAGCCCGATGCCCCACAAGCTCTGAATCCTGATAAAACTTAAAGGAACCCTACACAGGCCCGTTTGTGGAACCTTATACGCCCTTACAGTAACCCTTACAGCAGCCCCCTATAAGAAGCGCCACGAGTGCTCAAAACATGGGGGAGGGTTCATGGCCAGGGATCCAAATTTCAGAGCCTTTGCGCTAGATCTTTTTCTGGAAGAGCTTGAATTGGCGAGACCGAGCGTGCAAGCCCAACACTACGCTCTGCAGCTTATCAAAGCTTACTAGAAAAGCGCATCGAACGAAGTGATCCTGCAAGACGCCGAAGTTTTCCTGTCGAAAAGAGATCATCAGCTGCTGGCTGCTCGTCTACAGCGAGTGGACGTGACAGCGGTTCCTGTGCTCGACTAGATGGGCTTCAGTGTTTTTCTTGGGCTTTCTACCTCCCCATTCAGTACTGACCCTTGGTATGCGGAGTTTCACAGCTTCCAGCCGGAAACACAGGACGCTGCTTCGCATTTTAATCATGATCAAGATTACTGGGTCAGGACCTCGACCCGGTCCCAAGTCCGGGACCGGCATGACAAGATAGGACTCTTAGGAGGTGCAAAACAAGCCGGTGGCGTGAGGGTGGGCGTATCTGCCTCAGGAACGTCTGAAGTCTCCTCTTTTGAGGGGTCAAACTATGAGGAATCCGAGCCGAGGAAGCGGACATCTCGGGACAGAGTGCGGAAACGATCGTACATGAGGGCACGAAAGCGTGCCGCGCGCGAAGGCCAGGCTGCGTACAGGGGGCAGATCATCAAGCTTCGACGGGAGTTTGTACCGGTGTCTCCAAAACCGGCCATGCAGTCTTCAAGGGCACCTAGAGTGGAAATGATCACATGGAATTGCTCTGGTCTAAGCGAGGAACTGTACCAGGAGTTCTTGTGTTGGCTGCCGACGCAAAAAGACTTGGCGGTAGTGCTACTGCAGGAGACGCACTGGGGGCACACGAGTGAATGGCGGCGCAATGGATGGTATTTCTGTCACAGCGCGTGCTCTCAGAAGAGACAGGGCGGGCTACTGATTGCCATCAGCGAGCGGGCGACAGATGGTGCGACCATCCGCTGGAAGGACCCCATCCCGGGTCGACTGATGCTTCTGCGATGTGTCATGCAGAAACAACAAGTGGACATCATCAACTTGTATCAGCATGCATACAGCATGAGGAGCTCCGAACAACAAGCCAAGCTTATGTCGAAGCGCCTGCACCTGTGGAAAGAGCTGGACAAACTACTCGGTGAAATTCCATGGCGGTCCATGCTGGTAACTGCAGGTGATTTCAATGCAGTTCTGCGCCCAACTCCGGGCGTAGCGGGGTATGGAATACACCAAGGCGGTCAGCAACCGGACGTGGTGGCCGACAGAAGCCAGCTGCTACAGATTCTGGCCTCCAAAGGGCTGTGCAGTTTAAACACCTGGGGGAGAGCGGCATACACGTATAAGCATCCGCAGGGCGAGTCGCAGATTGATTACATCTGTGTAAGACGGGCGGCCGCAGATGGGGTGGCGAAAAGCTGCGCACCGGAGCCTAGCTTCCTGGCAGGGTGGCGCTCAGCTGGGCATTGCATGCTGCGAGCGCAAGTTCGACTACCATGGCGACCCTGGCACCAACATACTTCGGGGCGCACTGCCGAGGACAAGGCTGAACCAGAACTTCCAGAAAGTTTGGAGCAGGCCGGGTCGTTGGACAAGATTCAGGGCTGTTTGCGGCGCGATTTTCCCAACCCTAAACATAAATGTCCTAGACAGCCACACATTGATGTTGGAGAGGGAGTCGCGGTCTACTGGCGGTTGAAGAAGCGATTCAATCAAACCTCGGGAGTGCGTGTGCAACACGCATGTTTTCGAGCCTTCAAACTTCTGTGGGAGATGAGATCTGCGCACAAGGAGCTCCGTAAGCAAGTTCGGGTAGCTAAGAGAAGAAGGCTACTGGCTGTTCTTAGTCAGCGGAGCATGCCGCTCAACGCGGGGACACGCGTGACCTATACCAGTACATCAGACAGCTGGCGCCGAAGCGCGAGATGAGCAAACTTCGGCTTCGCAGTCCCCAGGGTCACCTCATGACACCGACCGAGGAGTGCAAAATGCTGCGGGACTATGTCAAGGAATTGTTCGATGGAGAGAGATTCGAGCTTCCATGTTTGAGGCCACTGCCGCAGGGTTGGTTTGATGAGGGTGAGTGGAAGGAGGCTTTACAGCGCTTGAAAACTGGTAAGGCTGTTCCGTATCAATCTGCTGAGGTTGCGAGTTGGAAACAACAATCCTTGGTCATTGCACCCAAACTGCAACAGATATCATTGGATACACTTACCGGCTCCGATCCGCAGATACCGGAGGAGTGGTGCCTGGTTCAACTTGCGTGGTTACCCAAGCCTCCCAAACCCGCTTGTCAACCTAGCAATCTTCGCACGGTAGGACTCATGTCGCCGGACACAAAAGCACTACTGGTTATCATCAAGAAGCACGCCAATCCATATGTTCAGGAGAGGCTACGGCAGCATCCGCAATATGCGTATCGACAAGGAGCCTCCACCGCAGATCCCATACTTCGGGGCAGTTCGCACTGTAGCTCTGTTCGGAAGGCGCTTGCGTTATGCTCGACGGATCTAACTTCGAAGATCTTGGCCAAGGCGCAGCCACAGTTGTGTGGGGGGCTGATGCTCAGTTTGGACTTACATAAAGCCTTTGACTCTTTGGCCTTTTCGGAGATGTACTTGGCGCTCATTGAAACCAACATGCCAGAACCCCTTGCGAGCTTAATCATGCATATTCATTGCAAGACGAAGCTCATCATCAGACATGGTGGAACATCCATGACGGTGGCAATGAAACGTGGACTTCGACAAGGGTGTCCAGTTGCGCCAATGATTTACGCGGCGTGGACTTGCAGAGTCTGTAGGTTGGTTAATGAAGC
Organism: Symbiodinium sp. CCMP2456; assembly: GCA_905221635.1. NCBI lineage: Eukaryota > Dinophyceae > Suessiales > Symbiodiniaceae > Symbiodinium > Symbiodinium sp. CCMP2456. The sequence continues at coordinate 13,213 of CAJNDV010031406.1, read as the reverse complement.
ACTGGGTAAGAACTGGACGTCCAAATGCTTAAGCATCTACGCTGATGATAAACATTGTTTCTGGTCGCTTCAGTCGGAGAATGATCTCAGAACAGCACTGCAACAGGCGAGCCAGGTAGTACATGTTTTGGGGCGGAGTGGCATGCAGGTAAACTTCAGCAAATCCGCAGCGGTGCTCATGCTGCGGGGAGTCAAGGCTTCGATCATGCAGGCCCTGGTCACAAGAATCTGGAATGGAGTACATTGCTTGTGCCTGCAGGGGGAGAACACGAAGCGGAGCATCTACATTCCCTTGAAAGAGGAGCTAGAGTACTTGGGGGTGGTTTTGTCCTACAAGCAATTTGAACAGGCGACGGTGCAAGCTCGTGGGAAGCGCGCGGACCAGATCTTCAGCACTTTGAGGCCGGTTCTGAGAACGCAGAGTGTTCTGAGCACTCAGCAGAGATTGCGGATATATCGTGCTTGTGTCAGTCCAGCGCTGTACTATGGCATTGTGTCGATCGGAGTGACATCCTCGGTGGTGAAGCAGCTTGTTTCAGTGCAGGCTCAACATCTACGTAAACTCCTACGGGTAGTGGAGAAAGGGGTCACCAATGAACAAGTTCTTGAACGTGCGAACATTGATCCGAGACATGAAATCCAGCAACGAGCACTGCAGCAACTACAGGCCGTGGAAAATGATCAACATCGAGATCCCGTACTCAGGCAGCTGGAGCACAGGCGGGCAAAGGACATAAATGGTGACCTATCCCAGCTTTGCTCTCACAAGTCGACTGGTACCTTGATTCCAGTACCTTCCAGCTTGGCGGTGCCGCAGGATTGCCCGGTTTGCGGACAGACGTTCAATGGGCAGCACAATCTGCACATGCACATCCAGGCCAAACATCCGGAACTCAATCAAAGGGCTAAGATTTCTTTTAATAGACGGGATCATGCGCTGTTCGGGCTGCCTTACTGTAGGTTTTGCAGAGCACGCGTGTGTGACTGGAATGCGCTGGCGAAACACGTGACGCAAGGCATGTGTCTGCGCCTGAAGAATGGTTTTGCACAGGCCAAAACCCTGGACGAGATCATGAGGGAGGTCATACAGGAGGAACAGGCGCATCCACCAGTACCACCTGCAGATCACATTGACAGTACCATTCCAGTACTTGCCATCGAAGACCTTTTCAGAGTGCCGGTGCATGAAACTACGAATCTGGCAGCACAGTACCGGTCCTTGATGCAGCAATGTGCCTTATGTGGTCAACGAGTACAACAAGCATCCAAGCTCAAGACCCATTGGCAAAAATATCACCCGCAGGCTTGGAAGTCATCCAGGCGCATTGCGGAAGCGGAGGCTCGGAGTATGTGCGCCACATTTCGGTCTCCGTGCGTCTATTGCACTAGTAAGGTGAAACATCCAGGACAACATGCAGCCAGATGCTCGGTTTACTTCCAAATTGCAGCGGTGCGTTTTCTGCTCACCAAACAGGACCCACTGCAGATCGCCACGGTTGAGAAACCACAGGAGGGCAAGCAGTGGGAGAAACCGCCAGCATACCAAGAGTTTGCTCTGGCAGGAACGCCATTGGGCAAAGCCTTCGCCACTACAGCAGCTCAGGGACAGGCGCAAGATGCAACTCTAACTCGCGATACCACCCTGAACACAGTCGACAGATCGGCTACTACCTCTGTGATTATCGAGAAGTCGGGGTCTGACACAGGCCTCAGGGCGACAACAGCTATGACTCCAGCCCAAAAAGCCTTTCACAATCTTTTTCAGGCTCGCGGAAGCAGCTCCTTGAAGACTACGGGAGCAGAAGGTTCGGCCCCTGAAGCCTTATCGGAGTCGGCGCTTGAACTATCCTGGACATGTGCGCTCAAACTCCGAAACACAGGCAGCCTCTGCTACGTGAATTCCGGGATCGCGGCACTTCTTCACACCTACGAGGCAGCAGAACAGAGTCCACGCAGATTTCATGGATTGCAGCGTGTTTGTCGGCAGGCAGCGGAACAGGGCCAAGTCATCAGTCTACATCAGCAGGCCTTTTTCGTTAGGCTTTGTGGAGCATGGTCTTTTGATAATCGGCAGAAGGACACGGCCGAGTTCATACATCATGTCATCGAGGAGGCGGGTCTCGTGCATGTTATTTGGGATCAACGCACACATGTAGCCGAAGGTCCTAGACTACTTGATCAAGGTGGTCTTCCGATTCCGATGCAGCTTCCGCCCGAGGCTTGTTCTTTACAGCAGGTAGTTACAGCCTGGTACAGACGTGGTTGCTATAATGCGGTGGTCCACACGGATGGCATTGTTGCTATACAGCTTGGCAGGTTCACAGGAGCCAGAAAAATCATGACGCCGATCAGCGTCGAGGACTCAGTGATGCTGCCGATTTTTCAGGAGGGCATCAACGTGAGATGGGAAACATTCAAAATCACAGCGGTGCAGGTACATCTCGGCCACAGCCCTCATCAGGGACATTATCGCAGCCTCCTACGAGTCGGGACCTCATGGTACTATCAAGACGATAATAGGATCGCTGTGCGCACGACTTTTGGTGCTATCCACAAGCGGCATGGATATGTCGTCTGGATGGTTAGGGCTCAAAATTGAGAGATCGGCGTCGCCCACCGGCGAAGCTAGCTGCCATGACTGTCTTTGAAGCACAGCTGGACTCTGAAACCATGCAGGATATGGAGCAGATGTTCTTTTCCAAATACCGTCCAAGGGGACCTCCGCCTGAGAACCCAGGGGCAGAGGAAGGGGAAGCATCGTCACATCCAGAGGATCAGAGAGGTGGCAGCTGGGCGCGCACCGACAAGGACGGGGCAAACGGAAAGCACAATGGTCGTGGCAAAGGCCGCAACGACGCTGCTGCGAACAAGCGCAGCCCTGCGCGCTGGTCTTCCGACTCGACATCGTGGCAGAGGCAGTCATGGAGCGGCGGCAGCCAGGAGGTGCAGGAGCTAAGACAAAGCATGCAGCAAGTACAGCGACTTCTTTTAAGGCACGAGGACGACCTCAATATCATCAAGGCGGATCACAGCTTCATGATCTTCATGCGGGTGAAGGGAGCTTGCTCGATTGTTCAATCGGTGTTTTCTGCACAGGAGGAATGGAGGACCATAAAGTCCAAAGATCCCTCGAGTCTGAAAAGACCCATGAGGGTGGCTCTGCTGTGTTGCATTTTCAAAGAACTTGGGGAGCGACTGACGGGGCTAAAAAGTCCTGAACAATCGGAGGCTCTGGATTCCCTGAAGACCTTGAAGTGGCTTGTGCCCACGGACAATGTGGAGGATCCCAGCTGGGCATACCTGGAATGGAATGCAACGGCGCAGAGGTTGGAGCCGGACGGGAATCGCGCGGGCCTCGGCTATGTGAAGACGATTGCGGTGATCCAGGCGGTGCTCCAGTTGGTTTCGTATGAGAGGGTGGTTACCTCGTTCCATCCCACGCGGGACCTCGTGGCCAACATGACGGGGGAGTCTGTGCCTTTCAAGATGATGTTGAACTCTCGATCCCAAGAAGCTTCGGTTCTACATGGGTACCTGAAGGAGCTGTCGGGGTGCGCTGCTTTGCAGCTCATCGGCGCTACGCTGCGGCCCGAAAGACCGCAGAGATCAGGTGCAGCCCAAGCCATTGCGAAGCAGCTTGGATGGCGCTGATGGCGCCGATGCCGAGCCAGCCGACGGAGGCAACTTTTCTTTGCTATGCGGAGGGGCATAGCATGCAGCACCACAGCAGGACCGAGGGATGCTGAAGCGTTTTCCCGATCAGACTGCAGTTGATGGCATGCGACCGCGTGCAAAACAAATGCTACAACTGCTTCTTGAAGGTTTTCATTGGCAACTGTGAGCGTGACAGTGGTGTCCTGAGGTCAATTTCGACTCGCTGTTGCAACGCCTGGCATGAGTGTTCGGAAGCTTGGCCGCGTCCTTGCGCGCGCGAAATGAAGACGCGAGGATTCTGAGAATGTGGCGGTAGGTCTGTCATGTGCTGCAGGAGTTGGTAGTGCATTCTGTAGTGATTTCTTGGAGAAGGCCGTGAGCTGGCGCAAGCGGAACGGATAGTGCAGGCATGTACAAGGCTGCTGAGTTCAGGGCAATTCATGGGGTGCATCCCTACCGTATGTCAGCGCGTGACTTCTACAAGCTGCATGGCTTCAATCAGCGAGCTGCGCAAGACATGGGCATGTACCCGGAGGATGGCCCAGGGCTGTATGAGCACACTCCCATTCCCAACAATCCGACATCAGATGCACAAGCATGGCCACATTTTGAGGTGGGCAGTTTCAAGCTGGACAGGGCATTCATTCCCAGTGAGGCACCCGAACAGGAGCTGGAGAAGATAGCAAAGCAGTCTCTAGACAGTGGATTCATTTCGTGGTTCACCTTACAGGACATCCTGGACCGTCTGCCTTGGGATGCTATGGAGAGGGGCACAGCAAGTAACGAAGATCATGACATTCACCAGCCTAAGTGTTTTACGGTTGGAGGTTATGCGCATGCTGCTTTTCATGGCATTCGAAAACACACGATCAAATTCCCGTGGGTGACGTCGATGCTGACCTCCATCATTCGGGTGCTTAGTCCGGGCCACAGATTTACTACTATTGCTATGGCGCGCAATGTGATGACAGAGATGCACAAAGACGGGGGCAACGAAGAATGGTCAAGCAACTTTATAGTGCCTTTCTCCGAATTCATTGATGGTTTTCTGTGGATTGCTAAGGAGCAGGGAACAGTGCAGCTTGAATCGGATGGGCCGCGTGGGGTCTTACTGAACACAGCTTATCCACAGTTCTTCAACCCCCGGCTTGCACATGCTACCATGCCCTGGCGGGGACAGAGATACATGTTGATTGCTTACCACGTCCGGAACGCGTCCAAATTCAAGCTGGATCACATGCTAAAGTTGCAGAGCCTTGGGTTTAAGCCGCTGCTCTCATGTGTCATTGATGTGACGGCTGAACATAGAATGAACGCAGCTTTACGTGGACTGCCCTCGAGTTTGGAAGCGAGCAGAAGCTCCGGGGATTAATGGCCCAGAGCAACGGAGGATGTGCTAAGGACCTGCGACAAGCTTCATCCGTGATGAATTCCAGGACTTAGACCAAGGTCTGTTCGGAGCTTGGTGCAGTGATCGCAGTTTGCCTGTTGTGGACGCGCAACATGCAGTGCCTCTCATGATTGGGAATCCGCACAGTTTTCACAAGTGTTTATGACATTTTTCACTCACATGCTTGGCCCTAAAGGGGCGGTGTGAGTGATGCCGCACTGCTTGGGGCTACGGCCCGGGTGTGGCAAGTTAACACGTTTTGTCCTCAAGCTGTCCACGGAGATGGCCAGGCCAAATGCCTGAAAGAGGCGACGCCGAACATCAGACGATGAGCGCGAATCGGAAGGAAGGAAGGAAG
>CAJNDV010031405.1:32576-42904 GCA_905221635.1 Symbiodinium sp. CCMP2456 | reverse complement strand
GATTGCGGGTTCAGGATTTCGGGTCTTAGTATAAATATACGTAGACCCTTCCCACCCATAGGATTCGTGCAATCACACTCTTTTTGTATAGATTCGCGTATTCGTTTTGCAATAAACTCTTTTGGCGATCACGGTCGATTGGTCGATGAAGCATATTGTCGCTCTTTAGCAGAATCATCATTAAGTCCTATACGGAGCAAAACCTGCTTATATTTCGCACTATTTTTACATAGATTCGCGTATATGTTTTTGTAGCAGACTCGCATGACAATCACGGTAGATTGATTGATAAAGCATCTTGGCGTTTGTTTTTCACGAATGCAGATCGTAGCCGAAGCATCATTAAATTCTACAAATAAAGTTTACAAAGGTTTTTTTTGAGATGCCGATTGTCAGCGACACTTGCAAAATTTGCTCATATTTAGCATTACTTTTGCATAGATTCCGCATTCGTGTTGCAATAAACCCTTGCGACAATCACTGTTGATTGGTTGCTAAAGCATACTGTCGCTCTTTCGCGGAATCATCGATAAGTCCTACATAGTAGAGCAAATATATATGTATTTTCTATGTATGCACATATATATATATATATATATACATGTATATATATATATATATATATATATTTGTCATAGATATTTGTCTACGCGGAGTTTGTTTTTGTAATGCTGTCCTTATCGTAGTTGTTGGAATTATCATCTCGTTCTCTTCATATCTTTAGTCCGCACACTGAGCTATCGCTGGGAAGGGTTGCATTATTTTTTGCATAGAGTCGCGTATTTGTTTTGCAGTAAGCTCTTTTGACAGTCACGGTCGATTGGTCGCCAAAACATATTGCCGTTCTTTGGCCGAATCAGAACTAAATCCCACAGGGGGCAAAACCTGCTTACATTTCGCATTGTTATTGCATGGCTTCGCGTACATGTTTTTGCTACAGACTCATACGAAAGTCACGAGATTGACTGATAGAACATACTGAGATTCTTCGCGAACGCAGACCGGGAGATCGGCTCCTGCAGTACCATAAACAGCGCCGTAACAGGCAGTACCCCAAACATCGCCGTAGCAGATCGGCTCCTGGAGTACCCCAAACATTGCCGTATCAGATCGGCTCCTGGAGTATTACATGTAAAGACCCAACAGATCGGCTCCCGCAATAACACAAACATCGCCGTAACAGATCGGCTCCTGCACTACCACAAACAAGATCGCAACAGATCGGCGCCTGTAGTATCCCAAGCATTGGCGTAACAGATCGGCTCTTGAAGCACCTGAGACATTGCCGCAACAGATCGGCTCCTGTCGTAGTACAATCAACGACCCAGCAGATCGGCTCCCGCAATGCCACAAACCTTGCCGTAACAGATCGGCTCCTGCACTATCACAAACAGGATCGTAACAGATCGGCTGTGGACCGGACACAATCGGATGTGGTCTAAGTGGGCTTTTGTTTCGTCACTCTCGCTCCGGGCTCAGAGTCTCTTGAGCTGCAAGGATCTCCAAAAGACGAGAAACTCGTGTTAGCCGTACTGACGGCTTTAATTGAGTGTGATCGCTATTGCCTGATGTCTTGCGAAGCTATCTCGAAGGAACAAGAATTTGCGCAGCCGTTCTCAAGCCTCGCATCGCGCTCCAGCATCCTACCCGCACTCCCTCCCGCAGGCCTGCCCGGTGAAACTCTGTCTGCAATCGGCGTCCCTTGTCACGTCGTAGCCCACCAGGTCATGTCCTCCATGTACGAGGTGCGCGCCCCGCGCGCACGCGGGAAGAGCTCTGCGCTTTGCAGCAGCACGTTCTGAGGCAATCCGCCAGCTGGCCGACTCTCGCGCAGAGGAGGCTGCCGCCCTTTTGAACGGCTGCCAGCAGCCATGCGCGTGTCGGCCCACGACCCAGCTCTGTAGATGGAGCTTCGACCTGCTTCCGAGACGGCGTGGGGTACGTGGACGGGCTGCATCTGTCGCCCGACGCGATGCCCCACCTGGTGGAAATGCTGGAGCCCTTCCTGGAGGACGTGCAACCCCGAGTATCCTGTACGTCTTCGAGTCCAGACTCCGTTGCGTCGCGAGTACGTCGCTGCGGCGAGTCCAGACTCCGTTGCGTCGCGAGTACGTCGCTGCGGTGTTCAGCGACTCCGCCCTGTGCTCTGTCTGCGACGTGGGCGACGCGTTTGATCTCGCGCCCGCCTCAGAAGTCTCGCGGGACTGCGCCGGACAACACGGCGAGAGTTCGATCACAACATCAGGATCAGCGCGGACAGGTCGCAGCCGCGGTCCTCGGCGCCGTGCCACTGCATCCCGTGGCCGGCCGAGGACTGCGGGGGATAGGGCAGGAGCTGGAAGCTCTCGGAGGGCGAGTTCCTGCCGGACAAGTCCAAGATTCTCGTAGTCTGTTCAGGCAGGGCCGGGCCAGTCTGGCAAGCACTGGATGACCTAAGCGACGTGCGCTCCTGGAGGCAACGACCTAGGGGGTTGGGCTCCAGAGCTTTAAGGGGGTCTGTCTATGTTTCGGGGCGCAGGATCTTAGGGGTAGGGTTTAGGCATGGAGGTTCGGGATTTTTGTGCATGGACCAGGGTTTTATGGCTTCCGGTTTAGACACTTGCAGGATGTTGGGTTCACAAGTGAGGTCAACGTCTGTCTAAGTCTCGACTGCACTTCTCGTGTCTTTAGCCTCAGTATACCTTACCTTAAACCCTACAAGCCCCCAACTCCAAACTTATGCCGCCCTAAACCCGCAAGAGGGCTTAGGGTGTTTATGGGGCTTGGGATTTAGGGTTCAGGGTTTAGGCCACTAATGTAGGGGCCTTTATAATTACATATAATTACTAATTACATTAGGGTTTTGGTGCCCATCATACGAAAGTTATGACAAGGAACCCCCAAACGAGTATTTTGGGCCCATCATACTGAGGTTATAACAAGGAACCCCCAAACGGGCATAGGTGACTAGTAAGGCCGCTAGATTGGGTTGACTGCTCCGGGCCACGAGCCCTTTATCCTCAAGGGGTGCCCCTTACGCAGTCCTCCTATCAGAAGTGTATAATGTAGCGGCCTTAATAATTAGAATAGGGTTTGAGGGCTGAGCATATTAAAATTCTAACAAGGAACCCCAAAAATCGATTCTCATTATTCCGGCCCCTACATCACCCTAAACCCTAAACCCTAAACCCTAAACCCTAAACCCTAAACCGTAACCTTCAACTTCTTGGGGTACCAGAAGCCCCGTAGATTTTCAAAGGTCAACCTTTTGTCCCCCTAGGATGCCCCTAAGGGTCCATGTGCCCAAATAGCATATACTTTGGCCCCAAAGTACCTATATAGGGACTACTTTAAGGCCAAAGTACATACTTTATGGGTACATGGACCCTTAGGGTACTAGACAAGTAAGGCTCCTGCCTTTTCAGGGTTCCAGATGTTTTCCTTAGAAAGGGTAGGGGTTAGGGGCCACAGGTACCTGTAGCTGCAAAACCCTGCAATATAGTAGGTTGCGACCCCCAAAGTATATATATAGGATAACATGGTTATATATATATATAATGTTATATATATATACACACATGTATATATATATATATAGAAGGGCAAAACCCTTATAAAGCAATAGGTTTTTGGTTAAAAGGATTTTGGAGCGAGTCTTCGTTGTGCAAAGACGGTCGTGGCAGGCCTCAGCGGGCGAGACAAGTCCGACCTGCAGGAGTGGGAGAAGCGGTATGACGTACTAAAAGGATCATGGGACGTAGAAAGTAGGGCTATAATTAGGGTAACTATACTTATAACCCCAATTAAGGGACTTATAACCTTACTTACTAAGTCCCATGATCCTCCAAGTAGGATTTGTAATGAGGTTTGGTCTGTAGCTAGGTGTAAAGCTGACTTACATGTCTTGTTTGCTGCTTGCAGGAGTGGCTGCAGCGTCTTGGCAGGGGAACTTTCGTTTGGGGGGTTTGGGAGCTAGGGGTTTTAGGCTGTAGTGGTTTAGGGTTTAGGGTTTAGGGTTTAGGGGGGTTTAGGGGGGTTTAGGGCTAGGGGTTTAGGGCTTTAGGGGTTAGGAGGGTTTAGGGTTTAGGGTTTAGGGTTTAGGGGGGTTTAGGGGCTAGGGGTTTAGGGCTTTAGGGTTTAGGGTTTAGGGTTTAGGAGGGTCTAGGGGTTAGGAGGGTTTAGGGGTGAGGGGTGAGGGGCTTACGGTTTTGGGTGCAGGGTTTTGGTGTCCTCCTGGATTCTCCTTCGGTTTCTTTATTTTGTACAAAGCCAACCGGTGCTTCAGTTTGCTTTGTTCTACCGCGGGCCTCTTGGTCTATGGGTCATAGTACTATAGGGACCTAAATAATTGCCAATACTATTTTGGGGTTCCTTGTTTTTAGTATAGTATAAAGGGAAACTCTTCTAATGATTCAGGCCCCTATCGTACGTATTGTCTCAGTATCGGACCTTAGGAACCGTGTAGCAACTAGGGTTTAAAACCCAAGGGTCCTAAGTACCTATATAGTCAGGTGATGAGGGCGTCCCTGTTGTGTACGTTGCAGTGTGGTTCGTAACCACGCGGCTCCCGGTCCTGGGCCAGTGGGTGCATTTCAGTATTGGAAAGTTTCATGTGTCTGGGACGGTGAGGCTTGCAAACGTGCTGCCTGAATTGACTGGGCTGATGGCCCCTTTTGAAAACTCGCCCGTGACGTTCCCCGTGCCGCAGACGTGGGGACACCATCTCCTCACCCAGTTGAGGGACCGCGTCCTGCAAGAGCCAGGCATGTTCCCCTTCTGGTTGCCGGACTTTCATGTCACTCTAAACCTTAAACCCTAAGCCCTAAACCCTAAGCCCTTACCCACTGAGAAAAACTTGAGCGGCATCCAAAAAATTGTGCCACGAGCAGCTGCAACAGCTATCTCTTCCGCTGCAGTATTTGCAAGCAGGGACTCCCCCATAACGGCACCCAGGACCACTTCCAGCTTCGAGCTAAATCAATCGACACCGCATGGCGCTCCTGCACCTAGAAAAGTATCGCCAATGCAGCTGCGCGACGGTGCTCCAGCTGCACTGGCGCGTGCAGCTTTGCATGAAGACGGCCGCTAAAGGGGATCCACAAGCAGCTGAGGCGCACGTGAATCCGGGTCACTTCTGCCACATGTCATGTGTGGCTGGGCGAGGCTCCTCGGCTGTGTTCAACACCGCGAGTCTGATGGCGGTACGGCTGCACTGAGGGCTCAGGCACGTCAGGAATTTGTTGCAATTGCAAAACTGACCGCAACATCGCTATAACTTCTTCACCAGTAGGAACCCCGAAGTCTACCCTTGTATTTGTGGCCACTCATGTTTGTCACATGGATCTTCGAGGAGATTGGAGGTACGGGTTGCAGGATTTGGGCCTGAGGGTTCCGATCAGCTAAGGTGGCCCAACATGTTTTTCGTTTTCAGTGCTCATTCATACCAGGAGCCATACACTCTACACCCTTAACCCTTAAACCCCTAAAGGCTAAACCCTAAACCCTAAATTCCGGGTAGAGGAACCCGGAGAGCGCCGCCTAATGTAGGGGCCTTGTTAATTAGAACAGGGTGTTGGGTTATACTATACTATAAAAAAAAATAAGGAACCCCCAAAATGGTACTAGTAAGTATTTAGGCCCCTATGCTAGTGCTGCGATTGCAGTGTGGGAGTCCTTCGCCCAACAACACCGCAGCTGAGCAAACACCCTAGGCCCTGCATGCGCCCTGACCCTACGGGTTTAGGGCTTTAGGGTTTGGAGTTTAGGGTGTAAGGTTTACAGTTTAGGGAAGTTTAGGTTTTGGGGTTTGGGTTTAGGATTTAGGTTTAAAGTTTAGGGCTTAGGGTTACCCTGACCTTACCTAGTCTCAATGAACTCAAAACCGGTCCTTGACCTTCGGAAGAGCATAATCTGATGCGGACAATCAAGCACCGTATAAGAGCCCGATTAGCCACAAACCACTGGTAAACGAACCCTATACGCTCAATACGAATAAGAAAGCAAGCCGAGGTGCAGCAACGTTGGTGCGAGAGTACCAGGAACCCACATTGTGCCCTGCAAAACGCCCTTGGAGGTGCACTGGGTTGAGAGTGTACTAAAGGCCTAAATAGTTACCATTAATTACAAGCACTATTCCTCCGGGTTGCTTATTACATTTATTACTATACTATACCCCAAACCCTAAACCCTAAACCCTATTCCAATTTATCAAGGCCCCTAGAGTAGGTGTCCTTAGTAAGTCTGTGGGGTGAGCTTCAGAGGTAGTTGTTCTGTGCGTCATTTCTGGTAGGGGCGGGTCCGCAGGAATAGAATAGAAGTATCGCCAAAAACTTCTTACTCCACGGTCCTATTCCCAGACCGATCTAACTGACGCTGAACTAAACAAGGAGAACTTGTTGGAGGCATAGGGGATGAAGACCTAGTAGTCGAGCAGGTAAGGTTTAACCTATTTGGTTTCTCCAGCTTACCCCGTGGCCCGAAGAATGCTTGAGATCCTTATCCACCTTCAGTTTCACGAACGTCGTCCCATCGATCGAAGTACGCCCCCACTTTGCTTTCGGGATCTAGAGTCCGACACTTTCTTGAATCGTTCATTGTCGCTCGCGTCAGAATCCTTATGATCTCCTATCGTGTCCCACACCTCCCTCCCCGAACACTTCCAAAGTGTTTCCCACCAGATTTTTGAGCTCTTAATTCGACAGAGTCAGTCTTTCGCCTTTCGCTGGGGACCGTGCTCATGACCCGACGTGCTTTAATTTTTTTTAGCTCCTATGATTCCCACATACTCCCGGGTCAACCTTTAGTTCCCCCTCAAAAGATGGAAAAGTAGGACGAAGTGCAAGAGACCTGAACCGCACTGACCGATGCCACAGCACACCTAGACCCTCCATCTACCCTCGATTAAATATCAGACCCTAGACACCCTTAACTTGGGACCCTGAACCCTAAACCTTATTCCTCAGACCCTAGATACCCTTAACTTGGGACCCTAAACCCTAAACCCTATTTGAGGAATTGGATCCAAGACCCTGCTTGAGCCCTAAGCCTTACACACTTGCTCTGAAGAGTCGAGTGCAGGCCGGATATCCTGAATGTATTCATCCAATCTAGCAACAAAACCCTATTCCTTGATCTAGCCTTTCCATAATATACCCGCCCCTCCAAACAAAAAATCTCCCTGATATAGTTAAACTCGAAGAACTCGAATATAGTTCCAGGACTCAGTGCCCTAATTCAGGCCTGCAACTTTCTTTGAGCCTTCTGCTTGTGCTGGTAGGGCCGGATGGCTGATTGCGCATACGACAGCGGCCTACTCCAGGACATGCAGTCGGTCTCCGGGTAAGGTCTAGGAGTATAAGACTTGATGCGGTGCGAGGCTTCGGAGGTTTTCCAAGGTCCGTGCCAGTGGTAGAGAAATGCCTCGCTGTTCTAGCCGACACTACCATCAGCGAGGAGTACGCTGTTAGATGTGACACCAACACCAACCAGGGAAGTTAGAGCAAATTCGAACATGATGCCTTCGAGTGGAGATGCAGCAGCATATGTGTGTATCTCTGTGTGTATGTGTATTGCCAGACGACAACATCCTCCGTGCACAGATACAGATCGAGTCATGGCGCTTGCTGTTTTGGGGGCTCTCTCTCTCTCTCTCTCTCCCTCCCTTTCTATGTATATACTGTGTAGACATACATATATATATATATGCATATATACATACATATACATATACATATAAATATATATACATATATATATATATATATATATCATGTATATAGTATAAAGTCCTAAATCTATATTTCCAGGTTTAAGAGTTCATGCTTATAGGGTTCTCTGGTTACGGTGCTTATGACATACTGTTTTTCAGCAGTGTGGAGCCCTGTGATAACTCGATTCGGATTTAGGGATTGTCGGGTGGAGGGTTCGATTTAGGGCGGCTTAGGGTTTAGGGTTTAGGGTTTAGGGGGCCTAGTTAGTGTCGCGGCAAGTATATTGAAGCTGCAGGGTATGAACTACAACTGGTCAGAATTACTTATGCGGGTGGTTCTCTAAGTTACATAGAAGGCTGTTTGGTGAACCCTAAACCCTAAACCGGCGTACCATAACCGTAGGTGACATGCTGTTCTGGGGATCCTGCAAGGGGGGATCAGCACAGGATGCGAGTAGAACCCAACACGTTAAGCTTCTAGTCATACGGCTGATGGACAAAATCCTGCATCAACTTATAGACCTAAACTATGGGATTTATGGTACTATACATATTTGGGTCATGCAGAATTTTGTCCATCAACAGTACCCTTGGTCCCCAGACCTTCATCGATGCTTTGATTAGGGAAGATACCTTAAATCGTAGTAGGAACTCGTAGTAGGCCCCCTGATATAACACCCTATAATATATAAATAAATATATATATATATATATCATATACTATCTGATCGAATACATTATGATTATATATATATATATATATATTTATTTATTTATTTATGTATTTATTTATTTGTATATGTATATAAAGATATTCATTACTTAAGTGATCTTGGAAGGTCGCTGGGTCTATGAAACCTGCAAAGCAAACCCAAGTCCTGCTCGTTCTCCCCATTCCGCGACTCGAGCACAGGAATCGAAGCTTTGGGGTTGGGGTTTCGGGTTCAGGGTTTAGGGTGCAGGGTTTGGGTTTGAGGGGGTTTAGGGGTTTAGTGATTGGGTTTCAGGGTTCATGGTGTAGGGCTTATAGAGTTTAGGGCTTGGGGTCTAGGATAAAACACGCCAGGATGACATGTGGTTCGGCAAGGAGGTTCGGTGCTCGGCGTCTCTGCATCGATCTGGGCGCGGGAAGTCCTAGTCCTATATGGGAGTTTCCGAAAATTAGGGTACCCTATTTTGGGGTCCTTATAATAAGGATCCTACTACTTACGGTGCTATATTAGGGTCCCCTATTTTTGGAACCCCCCCCCATATCAAGAGAATTCCAGGGTTTGTTGTTTGGACCTTTCATCCCTACATTCCAAGTCCAAAACACGAAGCCCAAACCATGAACCCCAGCAAAGGTCATCATCAACTTCATACTTTACCTTAAACTCAAGGGCAAGCTCAACAACATACCCTTAGGGGCCATGTAAATATCCAGGTCGCATATACGTTGGCCCCAAAGTACCTATATAGGGATTACTTTAAGGCCAATTTATATAAAATACTTTTGGGGTGCAGGAACCTTATAGGTCTTCGAAATGCTGATTCAATCTACGCAAGGGCCGCCCCACCACCAAAAAAAAACATAACAATAACTAAACCCTAAACCCTAAACCCTAAAAGCATAACAATAACACAATGTTCTTATTGGTGAGGCTCCTGCCCTGCTAGGCACCCTCGAAAAGCCGGTCTAGGGTTGAGAGTTTTCTGATGCGCCCTAAACTCTAAACACTTAGACCCTAAGTCAAAAACCCGTAAACTCTGCAAACCCTAAACCCCTAAACACTAAGACCCTAACTTTAAAAAAATCCTAGACTCTGTAAGCCCTAAACCCCTAAACCCTCAGCCCCTAAACCCTATAGACCCTAAACCCTAAACCCTAAACCCTAAACCCCAAACCCTAAACCCCTAAACCCTAAACCCTAAACCCTATAGACCCTAAACCATTACTGGACGATGGGTCTCCCATAGAGTACCCTTTAGGGTGTAGGGTTTAGGGTTTAGGGTTTAGGGTTTAGGGTTTAGGGTTTAGGGTGTAGGGTTTCGGGTCTAGGGTTTAGGGTTTCGGGTTTAGGGTTTAGGGTTTAGGGTTTCGGGTTTAGGGTTTAGGGTTTAGGGTTAGTAAAAGAGCTATAGAAACCCTGGCCTTATAGATCCCTTTGAAGGAACCCCTGGAACTCCCTTGAAGGAACCCCCCTAAAAATTGGGAGCCTAAACCCTAAACTCTAAACCCTAAACCCTATACCTTAAACCCTAAACCCTAAACCCCTAAACCCCTAAACCCTAAACCCTAAACCGTCCCGAGGATCTACTGCAGCATTGCAGAGACATGGGTGCCCCGGTGGGTTTGGTCATCGACCTCGCTGATGCCTCGGATGTTTTTGGGTTCAGGGTTCGGGGCTTAGAGGTTTAGGGTTTAGGAGTTCAGGGTTTAGGGTTTAGGAGTTCAGGGTTTAGGGTTTAGGAGTTCAGGGTTTGGGGTTTAGGAGTTCAGGGTTTAGGCCTTAGGGTTTCGGAGTTTAGGAGTTCAGGGTTTAGGGGCTTAGGGGTTTAGGGTTTAGGGTTCAGGGGTCTAGGGTTTAGGGGTTTAGGGCTTAGGGTTTAGGGTTTGGGGTTTAGGGTTTAGGGTGCTTCCCCTGCCCGGCACCTTCCCGCT
>CAJNDV010031405.1:18709-32476 GCA_905221635.1 Symbiodinium sp. CCMP2456 | reverse complement strand
TTCTCTAAGTTAGGGTCCCTTTGGGGTTTAGGGTTTAGGGGTTTAGGGTTTAGGGTTATAAGGGTGCCGCACTATGTTTGGGACCTAAACAGGGACCCTAATTTTGAGAACTACACATACAACTGCAGAAACAAAGAACCAGAAAGCCCAGACGGCGCTGCTCTTTCCATCCGCCCGCTCCGAACGCCCTAACCCGAAGGGTCCATGTATCCAAACAGTACGTACCTTGGCTTTGAAGTAGTCCCTTACGAGGTACTTGGAGGCATATATAATGTAGGCACCTGATTAAGAAACCCTGGCCCTATAACCCCAATATATGAGGGTTCATACCAAGAACCCCAATAAAGGCCCAGGGTTTCTGAATCAGGTTCCTACATTACTACTTGGGTCCATGCGCCCTTAGGGTAAGAGACGGAGGCCCTGCACTCTGAGTGTGGCCGGTCATCGCGGAAGCAGCTACTTTGCCCCACCAAACTGATCCAGAGCAGAGGAAATGGCGAGGAGACTGTACAGAGACCACCTATTTCAATTAAGTACAAAAGTTCATATATGGATAATTTACATATATATATATACATACATATGTAATAATATATATATATATATGTATATATATATATATATATGCATGTACATACCTATACATATATACATATACCTAGCTATCTATATATATATATAAGCACACATACATGAGCAAAGAATGAATAAGAGGAGCAATGGCACCCTTCAGCTAGTCTGGGGAGAACATTGCCACTGGGACTTAGGCGCGTCAGGGTTGCGCTGTTCGGGGGCCAGACTTAAGTTTAAGTTTCCGGGTCGACAAAGTTGATACAAGTATGCTCCAAACTATCCAGGCTCCAGATCCACCTAGGACCTGGAGAACCAGGCCTCACTAGCTACTCTTAGCCCTACATACCAAAACTGCGCATGTAGCGACGAGGACTCTCACTGGACTGCCTGTAGATAGGCCATATTTTAACGACCAAGCAGCTTGCCTATAGACCCTGCACCCGCTTTACGGTAACACCTACAACCTGTTAATTAATGGGCAAGCGGAATCACCTGTTAAAGGGTAATATAGGGGTCTAAGTAATTAACTATATTTTTTGGGGGGGTTCCTTACTATGATTATAGTAGGATATAGCCCAGAACCCTATTCTAATCATTAAGGCCCCTACATTACTGGGGCGGGTCTTTGCTGTTGGAAAAGTTTATACTGACACCTTCACAGCAACAGCAACTCTTCTCATGTAAACACAGCACGGAATTTTTGCTAAGCTGCCCATGTACCCAAATAGCATATACTCAGGCCATAAGGTACCTTTATGGAAGCAGCTTCAAAGCTAAGTATATACTGTATAGGCACTTTGAGCCTTACGGAGCAGCACCAAAATGTTGCAGGCCTCTAGATTATGCAGAGACTTTTATCCGAAAGCCCGGCCAAGCAAAAAGCATATAGCCCGGTACCATACAAAGCTCTGCATGCGAACCCTAAACCCTAATTCCTGAACCCTAAACCCTTAGCCCTGAACCCTGCCCTAAACCCCCAAGCCCTAAACCCTAAACTCCAAACACCTAAACCTAAACCCTGAACCCTACCCGAGCCTCTGCCGTTCGCCGGAAACCAAGCCCCCAGTTAAAATCCCTAGTAACGAGTATCCGTTTAATACAGGGGCCATAATAAGTAGAATGGGTTCCTTGAAAGGGGGTTCCTTACAAGGGTTGTTGTAAGGGCTGCTATGAGGGTTTAGGGTTGTGTAAGGGCTGCTATGAGGGTTTAGGGTTTAGGGCCCTCAATAATTAGAATGGGGTTTTGGGGCATACTATACTATACGTAAGTACAACAAGGAGCCCCAAAAAATAGTTTTGGCAACTATTGAATTTAGGCTTCTATAGTAGGGTGATCTCGGGGTGTGGGCTGTGTTCCTCTAGTCTAGAGTCTAGCTCCAAATCCAGCAGAAGTCGCAAATCGGAGGTATTGAATCCGAAGCCCATCTGAACTCATCATTCCGTCCCTTTTCGACCGAGAGGAAACCCTAGTACATAACTTAACCCATAAGGGGTTTAGGGTTTAGGGGTGTAGGGCTCAAGGTTGCTCTTCCTCAACCTTTTCGTCGGCACTAGGTGTTCAGGGTTTTCGCTTGCTCGGTTGCCTTGGCTAATACCTGAGTATGCCGACGCCTCAGTTCGGCCATAGAAGCGGTACGGCTGGAACATCGGTGCGTGTCCTTCCTTAAGGTGTGCAGAAACCTTATACCACCTTCCCAGCTCCCAGACCAAATCCCTTAGTTCAAGAGCGTACCTTACATCGTAGATCCTGCTATGACCTAGCGTTTAGTTCTTTGATAAAGGGATATGGACGGTCTCGGTTCACAGACCCTGCTGAGTGTCGAAGCATTGAGACGCTAAGATATGCAGCGTTGGAGTAGTTATTGACTAGTATCCCTTTGAACCCGTCTATACTGCTTATTCTGCAATTAAACCCGCAACCTCTATTCTAATCACTGAAGGTCCATAAAGAGCTCATACCTCAGTCAACATTTCGGTGGCGCGACCCTCTGCACGTTGCCGCACGGGATCCAGGGGTTGCCTGGATGAGGATAACTACGACGTAGGGCGTAGGGCTTGGGGCAAGTTCGTAGGCTTTAGGGTATATGCGTAGTTCTCTAAGTTAGGGTCCCTGGCCTTGATTCTGATCTTTCTCATGCAAAAGCTGCGAAGCTCATTCGTGAGACAACCCCTCAGATCCCTGGTGAAGATGCAGCCGACTTGACCGACGGCTTTGGGATCCTAGCCCCTAAACCCTAAACCCTAAACCCTAAACCCTAAACCCTAAACCCTAAACCCTATAGCTATGCCTGACTACCCCCGAAAGCCTCAACCTCCGAAGGCCTGAGCCTCTGTTACAGGGGGTCAAGCCCCGCCCTGCGACCTCAATGTGTGTAGCTTTCTAAATTAGGGTCTCTTTTAGGGTCCTTTTTATAAGGGTGCCGTATTATATTGGGGACCTAAAAGGGGACCCTAATTTAGAGAACTACCAATGTGTGCTGAGTGTTTAGAGAGGCCCCGTAGCTGCAAGTTCGGATTTAGGGTTTAGGGTTTAGGGTTTAGGGTTTAGGGTTTAGGGTTGAATCTGAACTCTACAGCATTTGATGTCAAGAATCTGATCAGGTCCCTCAGCCGCCCTCGAGCTTAAACCCTAAACCCTAAACCTTAAACCCTAATGTAGGGGCCCAAAGAATTACCAATATTCTGTCGGGGGCTCCTTCGTGTAATTATAGTACAATGGGCCCCAAAAAACCCTATTCTAATTATTAAGGCCCCTATATTACACCCTAGACGTCAAAACTACCCTAAACCCTAAACCCTAAACCATTCTTCTGTATGTTTGATCATGCGGATGAAAAGGGCCCTTAAAAAAAAAAACAAAAAACCTAAACCCTACACCCTAAACCCTAAAAAACCCGAGAAGTCGGAGCCCGAAGTCGGTGAAGGGAGTCGGGGCGCATACTTGGAGGACCATGGGACTTAGTAAGTAAGGTTATAAGGGTCCCTTAATTGGGGTTTATAAGTATAGTTACCAACATTACATAAGTAAGGTTATAAGTCCGTCAATTGGGCTTATAAGTATAGTTACGTTAAATTAAATTATAACCCTACTTACTAAGTCCCATGATCCTTTAAGTACCTCAATTCAGCTGAAACACTCAGCTTGCCGGATAGACCGCCCCGAAAGGTTCATGAACCCTCGTCCGAAAAGATGAGCTCCGGTTTAGGGTTTCGGGTTTAGGGTTTAGGGTTTAGGGTTTAGGGTCTAGGGTTTAGGGTTTAGGGTTTAGGGTTTAATGTTTAGGGTTTAGGGTCTAGGGCTTATAGGGTTTAGGGGAGCTCGGAGATCTTGGCTTGGGTGAGTTTCGAAGCCTAAACCCCAAACCCTAAACAAGGAACCTTGGGCCTTTATCAGGGTTATTGCATTGGGTTTAGGGTTTAGGGTTTAGGGTTTAGGGTTTAGGGTTTAGGGTTGCATTGGTTCCTAATAAACATTTTGGGGTCGTAGGACCAGGGTTTCTGAATAAGTTTCGCGAAACCCTAAGCCCCTAAACCCTAAACCAGCTAAACCCTATACTCATATTTTCTGATAGCAGTAGGCTTAGACTCCTCGCTCGGTTCTCAGTAGGGAATGGGGGAATGGATCTGTGATAGTCCCTTCTTCTTGCAGCCCCTAACCTTAAGCCCTAAACCCCTAAACCTGAAATCCTAAATTACCCATTCTCCAATTCAACAATGGCTTTCACAAGGTTTCCAAAGTTTGGACAGGGTGCCATAGATTTTGAATCGGGTTACCGGGGAGTTTCGGCGTTGCAAATCTTCTCATTTCTGGAACCAGTAGCCGCCTTCACGCACAAAGCCACAACACAAGAGCCTTTAACCCCAAGAACCTTGACCCTCATAACCCACATCATGCAGTTGAAGTACGAGCGAAACGCAGCCGTTGCAGCTGCAAGGGCTCTCAACCTTTGTAAATTTCTTTAACCAAGTATACAAGTCCGGAGTACAGAAATTCCATGCATTGTTCAGGAGGTTTCCACCCTCTACGGTAACACTCATATACTTCTTAGTGGGCAGTATGAGACGCCGTTTGAAGGGTGCTTGCGCGGTCCTGCCAGGGTGTGTGTGGCAGGTTTCAGTTCTACAAGTAGTGCCGAGGAGTGCCAGGGTATTCGTACAGTATTCGGGTTCTGGGGTTCAGGGTTTAGGTGGTCGTCATGTTCCCTAAGCCCTAAACCCTAAACCCTAAACCACGAGTTTCGTAAAGTGGGAAAGAATCGTCTCAGTAGACTACTGATAGTGTGGGCTTGTACCCCTTTGACTTTGACCGGAAGGTACTACAGCGGTTTCGACGAAAGTGAAGATGGAGTGGAGTACAAGAAGGCGCCTGCGCGTATCTGGTTCTGAGCCCGACAACCCATATTCTCTGAGTTCGATCTGCATATATGGCCGAAATGCAAGCAGGTCCCCGGTCATACCTACTTGCCCTTTTAATTGTTGAAGGGTTTCCTTGCTGAGACCTTCCCTAAACCCCTGATTTCCTGAAACCCAAAGCCTTGAAACGTAGGAAAGAGCGTACCTTCCCTAACCCCCAGGGTACTGGAGCCCCAAAGGCCCTGTATACTAGGACTCTAAACCCTAAACCATAAACCCATAAACCCTAAACCCTAAACCCTAAAGCCATGAACCCATAAACCCTAAACCCTAAACCCATAAACCCTAAACCCTAAACCCTAAACCCATAACCCTAAACCCTAAACCCTAAACCCGGTACCTGGGGGGTTAGGGCTTACTATTGCTGGGACTTTTGGGGGCTGCGAGGCCTGGGCAGGTCGGGTCTAGGGTTCAGGATCCTGGGGTTTGGGATTTAGGGTCTAGGGTTCAGTATTTGGATTCAGGATTTAGGATTTAAGTTCAGGGTTTAGGATTTAGGGTCTAGGGTTCAGGATTTGGATTCAGGATTTAGGATTTAAGTTCAGGGCTTGGGATTTAGGGTCTAGGGTTCAGGATTTGGATTCAGGATTTAGGATTTAAGTTCAGGGTTTGGGATTTAGGGTCTAGGGTTCAGGATTTGGTTTAGGTTTTAGGATTTAGGTTCAGGGTTTGGGATTTAGGGTCTAGGGTTCAGGATTTGGATTCAAGATTTAGGATTTAAGTTCAGGGTTTAGGATTTAGGGTTTAGGGTTCAGGATTTGGGTTCAGGTTTTAGGATTTAGGTTCAGGGTTTGGGATTTAGGGTCTAGGGTTCAGGATTTGGTTTAGGATTTAGGATTTATGTTCAGGGTTTAGGATTTAGGGTTTAGGGTTCAGGATTTGGGTTCAGGTTTTAGGATTTAGGTTCAGGGTTTGGGATTTAGGGTTTAGGGTTCAGGATTTCGGATTAGGATTTAGGATTTAGGGTTTAGGGTTTAGGGTTTAGGATTTAGGATTCAGAGTTTAGGGGTTTAGGGTTTAGGGTTTAGGGGTATAGGGTTTTTGATTTAGGGTCTAGTCAGAGAGCAGGCCAGACTCGCTGTTGAGGCTCTTCGCTGCTCCAGACAGTGCTTGTGCAGTGCCGTGCACAGTGTGTGTGTGTGTGTGTGTGTAGGTGTGCGCATATACATATGTACAGAGTATATCGTTCTTATATCTTATATGTATATATATATATATAATATGTTTATATGTATATATATATATGTATGTATACATATTTACACGTATACACACATATACACATACCTGCAGTACATAAAGCATGCCTATATCTTCACATCTGTATACACACGTATAAATAATCAAAATACAAACTTGTCAAACAAGTACGTGAACACAAATATATAGATATATATATATATATATATGTATATATATATATACATAGGTAGATATAGAGCTCCCAGCCTCCACAAATTAGTACATTTAGATGGGAACCGATAGTATACCTTGAGTAGGTTCATGGCTTAGGGCATCTTTTATGAAGTATCGAGGAGCCTTCATCTTGCAAGTGCACCTAGGATGGAACTGTTCTCGAGATTCCGGCTACATCCGGCCGGGTCTCACTACGATAGTCTTACACACACATATATATATATATATACACACCACATATATATATATATATATATACACATATATGCAGATATTCATGGGACTCTGAACCCTCAACCCCTAAAGCCTAAACCTCTCTGGTCGAAGCCCAGAGCAGGTATCGATCCCTGGCCGCATGATTCCCGAGAGACAGTCGGTAGAAGAAGTCGGCGCCTGAGGTGCAGACAAGGAGTTATATAGTTCTCGTTTCCGGGAATGTACGGGGCTACCATACGGAGTCGTATAGGAACCATGATCCGAGGTGCAGAAAGCCGCTTCTAGGGTTTAGTGGCTGTGGGGTAATCGAGGAAGTACTATCAGGAGTTGCTTTTGTACCATTGTAGTTTGGGGCAGGGTCTTGGAGGAGTTCGGACTTTACGGTATAAGTCTTATTGGGAACCTTTGGGTTTGAGTGGTTTTTGGGTTTAGGACTTCTAGGCTTTTGTGGTGGCTTGGGAGTCTGAGGTTAGGATTTTGGGGTCTCAAGTTTTAAGGTTTCACGACTTTAGGGTTTTAGGTTTTTGGGGGTTTTACGGTTGTAGGGGGGTAATTTGTAGTACTACTAATTACGATGACTACTACCGCTACCACTACTACCACTACTACTACCGCTACTACCACGACTACTACTACTACTACTACTACTACTACTACTACTACTACCACTCCTCCTCCTCCTCCTACTCCTCCCCCTCCTCCTACTCATCCCATTCCTACTCCTACTCCTACTCGTCGTCGTACTCGTCGTCGTCCTTGTCGTGGTCGTCGTCTGCCGCAAGCCAGGGGGAAAGCGTGGAGGGTTGAGACCTCGATCTTCCTTTCAAGCGGTGTTTTCCATCACAGCAAAAGTTGGACGGTGCAGAGCTTTCTGAATTTCCCAGACCGAAGCCATGGCGAGAAGGACTGTGCCTGCATAAGATGCGAGGAGACGTCCCGATAGCCTGAGCATACTGCAGAGTGCATTCAGTTCAACCCCCTGAATTCCTGAAAGCAGTCCTTTGCCAAAACATCCTACATAAACCTTTTGACCCCTAAACCCTAAACCCTTAAACCCAAAAACCCTAAACCCTAAACCCTGCCGACACCCCCCAAACTCTGGTTCGAGCCCAGATCTTCGACTTGATCGATGAGTTTCTCAGCAGAAGGCGTGCAAATACCCGCATAGTCCGAGATACCTATAGTCTCCATTGTAGTTCCTCTTTTTGGTTTAACCAGTTCTATATTTAGGATCCTAGAAGGTAACCCCCAAAGGGAACTACAATGGAGACTATAGGTACGTGCGATTGAAGATTGTACCTCGAAGCTGCACGGATACGGAGTTCAGGACTTAGGCCATCGGTTTGTTTAGCCGATGTTGAGAGTGAGAGTATCCACTGGTGGCGCGAGCCCCAGAGTCAGGCAAGAAAAGTCTGAGTAGTGTCGTGTGTGAGTTGGTGAATGCTAGTAAGTTACGCCCATCTTACTCTTCTTGTCTGGCTTACCCTATTACCGACGCCGGAAAAATTGGCCATGCTGCTCTTTAGGTCTCCTTATCGGTTTGGTAATTAAAGTAAGCATTAAGCCAGCCATAGTACGCCCGAAAAATCAAAATACAAGTATTGATTATAGAACCCGTAATTACCTATAGTCTCCATTCTAGTTCCCTTTTTCGTTAAACCAACTTTATATTTAGGATCCTATAAGGGAATCCCCAAAAGGAACTACAATGGAGACTATAGGTAGTTCTTATGATGGTGGTTTAGTGCAATACAGTATAAGGCTTCAAAATGTCAAAATGTTGGAACCCATCCGCCCCGAAGCCCCAAATCCTAAAAAGGGTGTGCTGTAAGGTTAGGGTAGGGTTTAATTATAGGCTTAGGGAGTTTAGTGGGTGCTGCGCTGGTGATCTGCCTCTTAAGGTCCAGAGTCCAGAGATGCGGCTTGTTGTGCGAAAGGCTCGGCGTATGAAAAGGTAGCCGAGTAGTTTGGAGCCACGCCCGCCATCGGCAAGTCTCCGATGCAGGCGACAGATGCACGGGAACATTGGCTTCATTTGGGGGGTGGGGGGAGGGGGAGGTTGGCAGAAGTAGAGGTCCCTTTTAGGGGAGTCCCGATAATCAGGGTCCAACCCCTTAACCCTTAAGCCTTTATACACCCTAAACCCTCAACCCTAAACCCAGCATTTTGGCATTAAGGGTCCCATAACTCCCCCTGCCTCCCGTTTGATGGTGCGAGGTCAGAGTCCTGAGGCTCGGTCTTCTCCCAAGGCCTCCCATCTAAGGGTATCGAATTGTGGGTTTGGGGTTTAGGGTTTAGGAACTTACTTCAAGTTGCCATAGTAGGGAAGACTCATTATTTACTGCAGACTCCCACCACGGTAACTTAAGTACTTGATCAAGAACCCCGAATCTTTGGTTCCTTGCAGACATGCTGGCCCGAATGATTCATGTCTGACGGTTTAGGGTTTAGGGGTCCGAGAGGTCCCCCACGTATTTTTGACCCACAAATTTCAGATGTTGAGCAAGTCTCGGTTCAGCATGTCTCCCTTCTTCCCTGGGCTTTCGGATTGTTGGGCAGAGGAAAGCGGGCTCATATTCATAGGGATGGTATGAGAAGCATCTAACATGGAACCCAAACTGGGACTGATGATGCCGAGTTGCACCGAGAAGGTTCACGCCCGAAGCCCTTATATAACCCTAAAACACTGAACACAAAGCCGCCTACACCAAACGCAAGAGGCCTACACCGTCGTAGTACTTCGTTTCTTCTTTTTGCTTTCGTTACGCTAGAGTGCAGTATGCAGGAGCCTACCCAAAGGCCCTAAAGTAGTTCTTTTTGGGGTTCATATATAGAATCCTAAAAGGTAAACCCCCAAAAGGAACTACTATGGGGCCTATGGGTACATATCTTTCAAATCCTCTTTTGCCTGAAACTCCTCGTTCGCTTCGGGTTTGGGCGTTCCCGTTTTGAAAGCTTAGGACGTCACGTCCGTCAAAGCCGTGATCGCACCCTATCTGCACAGGCGGGCCTTTGAGCATTTCAGCAGCATCTTAACGCTAATCCGTAAACCCTAAATCCTACTTGTTTCGGGCAGCTGTTCACTGTTTCGGTACCCGGTCTTGAGGATGTCTCGTCGTGAGATCTCAAGAACATTGGTGTACTGCGCACTGCACTGAGTTCACCTGAGGGCCTGTTGTCGTTTCCCTTTAACTTTTCAGAAGCCCAAATGGGCATGAACCTAAACCCTAAACCCTAAACCCTAAACCCGAATGGGCATGAAAGCTAGTATGTTAAGTAATGTAGGAACCTGATCAAGAAACCTTCGGTCCTTGTTAGGGCTCTTTATGTAAATCCTAATCGTTTGGGATTGTAGGGCCCGGATTTCTTAATCAGATTCCTACATTATGAGTTTATGGCCACATAGACATGCTTAATGTGTGGTGAGCGTCTGGGTCAGTTGGTACCGTCCCACACCATCAGAACCGGAAGTATTTCATCACCGCAAAGCTGTGCTGGCTAATTAGTAGCTCGTATAGAAGCCTGAACAAACACAAATACCGTTACTTGCGGCTCTTAATACGTGATGCTTGTATCAAACACCTCGAAGCCCATGTCCAATTAACTTTGTTTCTGCACAGAAGCTTAGACCCTAGACCCTAAACGCTTGAGCTGCATTCGTTGCTCGCCCTGGCATAGCAATCTCTAGAACGTAGCAGGATGTAGGGTCTCTTTGACAGATCTCATAAGCAGGAAGCAGTATAGCAGGCCTGCAGAAAGGCCTCAAAGGCTCCAGAGACACCATTCTGTATCCCGTGAAGAGTATCAATAATGCTCAAATTGCCGACCCTCCACCTAGGAAGGTTCACGGTTTACTAAATGCTTGTCTCCTTGTCGTCGTAAAGCCTGCATATATAGTTATAAGGCCCCTATGTTGGAGATTTGTGGTTAGCAAGCCCCGGATCCCAGATCCCTGCAACCCTAAACGCAAACCTTGCGCCATCTGTGCACTGCGGATGCGAACCCTACCTACCCTTTCGAGATTTTGTTTGCATCAGGGTCGAAACTTGGACGCTCTAGACCTCTTCCATGAAGATCAATCATCAACGGTTTAGGGCTTTAGGATTTTAGGGTTTTAGGGCTTAGGGTTTAAAGGGTTTGGTTTAGGGTTTAAGGTGTGTGATGCCAGCGATCTCCAGGAGCATCTGCCATGAGTAGCCGCCAAATCCTCGGGTACGGTGTCAAGAACCCTACAAGAAACCTTGGGTGTTCAGTGGGGTTCTTCATAATCAGTATATGGGTAGTTTTCTAAATTAGGGTCCCGTCTGGGGTCCTTTTTATAAGGGTGCCGTACTATACTGGGGACCCAGAAAGGGACTCTGGTTTAGAGAACTACCCTATGGGGTTACAGGACCAGGGTTTCTTGATCAGGTTCCTACATTAGTGATGCCCTATAAGCCCGAACCTTGGGATCGGAATCTTAACACAGCGCCGAGGGCCAAGAAGATTTCTCACGCGCCGCATGTGCCCTCTAGCCCTTGAGGTGATCCCTAAACCCTAAACCTTCAAATCTAACCCCTAGATCCCAGATCCTGAACCCGACACCCCAAAACCTCTACACCCAAAAACCCTCAAATCTAAAGGCTGGATCCTAAACCCTGAACGTTTCACCCTCTAAACCCTACCCATAGGCCCCATAGTAGTTCAATTCGGGATTACCTTATAGGATTCTATATATGAACCCCAAAAAGGAACTACTATGGGGCCTATGGGTAGGGACTCTAAGTCCCTAATTAAATCCTAAACCTGAATCCCAAAGCCCCTTTAAGCCCAAACCGTAAGTAAAACCAAACCCTAAACCCTAAACCCTAAACCCTAAACCCTACCTATGGGAAGACCCTCTGCATTGCGGCGCAGGGAGTGGCAGGTGGAGCTGTTTGAGGCCCCTGCGCGCCGAGCTCTCCTCAGACTGTCGCTGGGGCTTAGGCTTTAGGGTGATTAGGGTGATTAGGGTGAAGAGTTTAGGCTTTAGGGTTTAGGGTTTAGGGTTTAGGGTTTAGGGTTTAGGGTAATTAGGGTTTAGGGTTTAGGGTTTAGGGTTTAGGGTTTAGGGCTTAAGGTTTAGGGATCTTCTGGGAGGCCCGCCTGCTTTGCCTTTAGGGGCTTTGGGGTTTAGGGTTTAGGGTGATTAGGGTTTAGGGTAATTAGGGTTTAGGGTATTTAGGGTTTAGGGGAATTAGGGTTTAGGGTTTAGGCTTTAGAGTTTAGGGTTCAGGGTTTAGGGTTTAGGCTTTAGGCTTTAGGGTTTAGGGTTGCGAAAAGAGGCACAAACACAATGATCGTGAGTATTGCGACATTTGTGGACGTCGGAGTCAGGGCACCGATTTAATCGGATCAGGAAGAGTCCGGCGCGTGAACTTATGAGTTGGGGTTTGAGGTTTGGATTTTTTAGGGTTTAGGGTTTAGGGTTTAGGGGTTTTGGTGTCAGGATGCCATAAATGAGGGTTTAAAGCAGGGGTGACCTATGTAGACGCCATGGCAAGAAGGACCCCATTAGACCCTGAAGCCCAAACCCTCTACCTGTAGCCCGAAAGCTCTTTATACAGTGCCTTGAAAGGATAGGGTCCTAGGGTTACAGGGGAACTAGAAGCCCTTCACCCTACACCTCTACAGCTGATGCCCTAAGCCCTGAAGCCTGAAACCCCCGGACAGATTGTAAACACCGTGCCCTGAACTCTCCACAAGTCACTATATAATATAGGGGCCTTAATATCTACCTATACCCCCAAAACCCTATTCCAATTATCGAGGCCGCTACATTATAGAAGTTTCATAGAAGCACTTGGGGATCCCATTAGTAGTAGCCCTGACAACTTAACATCGCCGGTTGTTAGAGCCCCTCAACCTTGATCCGCATTAGCCTTAAGGGTCCATGTGCCCAAATAGAATATACTTTGGCACCAAAGTGCCCATATAGGGACCACTTTAAGGCCAAAGTATATACGATTTGGGTACATGGACCCTTCGTGTATAGCTCGTGAAGCCTTCAACGCTAAGCCGCGGCCCGACAGCCATTACGGCGCAAGCCTTTGCTTCTTACAGAACCCTTATAGGACCCCTAACCCCTAACCCTAAACTTATCGTTCCCCTCATTACAGCCAATACTCCCCAACGACCCCAAAACCCTAAACCGTTACCGCCCCTTATTCCGCGAAGGGCCTCCGTATACCCTTGAAGACCTCATTGCCTGTAATAGGGTTTAGGGTTTAGGGAGATCCCTTATGGTAGCCCTTATCCAAGCCGAGAATATTTTCCCCAAAGACTCGAAACTCCAGGCCCAATCGACTGCCTCTTTGGCGGCATCTGCTGCTGCGTGTCTCAGCTTCTTACTGGTTTCCTGGGTCGTGAATTTCGGGTGTAGGGTCTAAGCCCAATTTAGGATTTTAGGGCTTAGGGCTTTGGGGTCTAATCAGCATTTCGGGTTCAGAGTTTAGGGATTAGTTAGGGCTTTGGGTTCGAGATGTCATTCGGGTTTAGGGTTTCAGGATTTAGAGTTTAAATGGGGGTTAAGGGTTTAAGAGTCAGGATTCTGAACAGTTTTGTCTTGTAAGGGGGTTTACAGGCTTACAGGTGCTAGAGGGTTTGATATCGGGGCCTGAACAACGAAGATAGGGTTTCGGGGCATATTACAATATGCCAGTCTGTTTCCATGTATTACTACGACGGACCCAAGCCCCTATAGTCTCTTAGCTCGCCAATGCCGGGCTTGCAGACTTGCGAATTACCAGGTGTGTCACTTCTTTGGTTCTTATCATTCGTGCCGGGAGCGTACGATATAGTAGGTGTCTAGTCTGGTATGGCCTATGGCCTAGAACACACCTGTAGTATGTATTCCGTAACGCACGATTTCGGTGAGTCTCTCCCTCAGGATCACTGTCTAACACGGCCCATGCTTTAGCTGCATGAGTACAGCGCAAGGAAAGGGATCCGGGAGCCTGAGTGAAACTCTTCGTTCATACTCGTGTTGATATCAGTAGTAGCATTCATTGTCAGCAATAGGCACGCGACCAAAAGAAGCCTGCAACCGGTCGTGGCCGACGAACATGAAAACCCTAAACCCTCAAACCTTAAACCTTCAAACCCTGAACCCCAAGATTCCTAAACCCTTAA
>CAJNDV010031404.1:13229-25233 GCA_905221635.1 Symbiodinium sp. CCMP2456 | reverse complement strand
ATGATCCCACTGCCAGCTGCCCCATGGAAAATCATTGTCTTGCCAGGCCGCTGCTGCGTCGCCGAGGTTTGCCGAGTCAGGCGGATCATCTTCTGGAGCGGCACCCGGAGGCGACGCCATCAAGCTACACGGTAGCTACTCAGTACCTACCAAACCCTTCAGTGGAACCCCAACAGACACAGCCACAAGCAACTCACACAGCACAGAGCACAAGAAAAGCACACAGCAACGAGATCCCCGACACGGCCTGGGCTCCGCTACCAATGAGAAACCACAACGAGACAAGAGACCACAACTAAACGAGAATGCCCAGGACCCTGAAGAAACCCTGAACGCAGAAGACACACCCCAGGGCCCCCCACCTGAAGAGGAGCTTCGCCCTCCTTTTGACAAAGCCAGTCGCAAAGCCTGCGGGTACACTTCTCGATTTGTGCGATTTGGTTTCACATTTAGGGTTTATAAGGGTTTAGGGTTAGGGTTTATAAGGGTTTAGGGTTTAAAAGGGTTTAGGGTTTATAAGGGTTTAGGGTTTATAAAGGTTTAGGGTTTGAAAGGGTTTATGGTTTAGAAGGGTTTATGGTTTATAAAGGTTTAGGGTTTATAAGGGTTTAGGGCTTATGAGGGTTTGGGGTTCAGGGCTACCCTTATGGAAGTGGCTCGCCAAAAACCATCCGTGGAGTACTCGTAGGGTTCGAGTCTGGATCCCATTTCCTTCAGGATCGTATGTTCCTTCTAGGGGTCGCGGGTTCTGGGGTAGAGAGGGCTGAAGCCCTAAACCCTAAGCCCCTAAACCTTAATGGCAGGCGTCGCTTCGACAGAATGAGGGGCCACTACATATTAGCAAACAACCTACAGCCTAAACCCTCCGGCCTAGGGTTTAGGGTTTGGGGTGGGACATTTGAACTTAGCGCCGGGCAGCCAAAGCCACGCAATAGAACGCAAGAGAGAGTCATGGTGTATCCACACTGTTTGGTGAAGAGTTTTGTGAACCTCAGAAAGTTAAAACATGGGTTTAGAAAAATTAGTGCTTGGATCCTTTATTCTCTTACCCCAAGCGCATGAGGATACTAATGTTCTACTATATAAATTTTTTTTTGCAGCCAGAAGCACCTACGACGAGGCCCCGCATGCATGAGATCCGCGGATCGGCCCAGCTGTCCGTGCTGCTGGAGATGCTTTGGCTCCTTGGACTGCGATTCCGGGGAGGATAACCTTTTCATGCGAAGGGGTTTGAACAATCAATGGTATTCTCCCCTAAACCCTAAACCTTAAACCCTAAACCGTATTCTTCCTGAGGATTCCTGCATCACTTTCGTGCATATATCTATAGTGTATGCATGATGTAGACGCCACGAAAACCTAGTTGCACTAGTCGGGCTTCAAGGGTGGGCAGTCGTCAGTAGGTTGTGAATTTCTCCGGGCCGGAAAGGAAGCGAGTATTCGAGAAGACCTGCATGAATATCGTCGTGCACATGGACTTTTTGAGAAATTGGGTTTGAGGTTTAGGGTTTAGGGTTTTGATTAATTGGTGCCCCTAAGCCCTAAACCCTAAGAGGGGTCTTCCAGATTTGCAGCAGCTCTTGAATCTCGGCACGAGAGCAACTTTCAGCCATAGACCCAGAAGCCCTGCCCACAGCCCCAGGCCCTAAGCCCTGAACCTCTGCACACTGCTCCGGAAGCCCTATATGCCTTAAACCCTCGACCCAAGAAGCCATAAAGGCCCTAAGCCGAATCCCCAGGCCCCATCAACACCCTACTCCAGAAGCCCTGGACGGCCTAGTATAGGAAGCCTGAATTTTTCACCTATACTGTTTTGGGGGAGTTCCTTATTATGGTTATAGCATAACCTGCCCCAAGACCCTGTTCGAATCATTAAGCCCCCTCCTTTAAGCCCTAGACTCCAGAGGGGCTGCCTGCAAACAGACTCCGCAGCCATGAACTTAGAAGATCTCGAAGCTGCAGTAACGGCAGGAGGATTGGGTTTAGGGTTTAGGGTTTAGGGTTTAGGTTCTGGGTCCCAAACCCGGGTCCACCAGCCTCAAACACAGATCCCACACTAGCACTGAGTAAGTAGTCATAAGATCTTGAAGGATCCCGTGCAAACTTCCACCGTCCTCTGCCATACCCCCGAAGTCCCTACCCTAGACCCTAAACCCTAAACCCTAAACCCTGAACCCTAAACCGTAAAAGAAGCCCCGAATCCTCAAAACCCTAACTTCTAAGCCCGAAGCCCTGCAACCTGAGACCCTAAACCCTTAAAGGAGCCCATTAGGGCTTAGGGATTTAGAGGACACATAGGGTCTAGATCGAGGGGTTAACCCTTAAAGGAACCCATTATTAGGGCTTAGGGGTTTAGAGGGCTCATAGGGTCTAGATCGAGGGGTTGAGGGTTGAGGGTGTGAGGGTTTAGGGTTTGGGGTTCTAGATCGAGGGGTTGAGGGTTGAGGTTGTGAGGGTTTAGGGTTTGGGGTTCAGGAGTAAACCCTAAACCTTAAACCCTAAACCCTAACAGCCTCTAAGCCTGATACTTAGCGAAGGAGGGCGCTGCCGGGCCGCCCCTTCCCGACGGCCGTCGACATGGCCTCTCGTCTGCGTGGGGCAGGGCCCGGGGGCTTAGTAAGTAGGGTGTAGGGTTTAGGGTTTTGGGGTTTAGGGTTTTGGGTTTCGGGGTTTAGGGTTTAGGGTTATGAGTTTAGTTATGTGTTGTAAGTGCCCGAAAACGGATCCTGATCGGGTCCTGATCGGGATTGCGGTGCTTAATAACTCGAAATGCAGAGTTTTTGCTGGACCCCAAACCCGTCCAAGTATGAAGTAAGCCCAAAGCCTAGTGGTCCAGATGCCTCTTAGGGTTTAGGGGTTTGGGAGTTAGGGGTGTAGGTTTCAGGGGTTTGGTTTAGGGATTTAAGTTTTAGGGGACATATATTCTGCAAAGCCGCGAAAAACACGGTCAATCAGGGCTGCAGATCCCAAGACCCCATGGCAGGATGTTTGGTCTCTTTTGCAGTTACTTCGCCAATGGAAGGGGCTTGAATATCATGTTTGGACGAGACCCTAAATCCTGAACCCCAAACCCTAAGACCCTCCTTAACCCCCAATATCCTCCCTCATCAATTATTTGTGCCAAGACTTCGTAATAAGGATCTGTAAAGACTGGTAGGTTTTATAGCGTCCAGGCTAAACCTAAGCCTTTAAATCCCAATCTCAGAATCCAGGGTTACTAAACCCTAAGGGTCCATGTACCCAAATAGTATATACATTGGCCTTAATGTAGTCCCTATATAGGTACTGTAGGGCCCATGTATATGCTATATAAATACATGGACCCTTAGGGAAAAGTACAGGAGCGAAAGCCCTAAAATCCCAGAGTCGGGTTGCCTCAAACCCTAAACCCAAAGCCCTAAAACCCCAAAATCAAAATCTCAGAATCCAGGGTTACTATCAAGAAAAAGAGTCTTTGCAGGTACTCACGTTCCTGGAGAAGGCTTCGGAGGACGGTGGCAAGCGGCGCGCATCATTTTGAGGCCCATTCCAAGGGTTGGGTTTAAAAGCTGCACGGGGAACCCTAAACCCTAAACCCTAAACCCTGAGGTCTTTTGAAGCAGTGAGTTTCCCGAATGCGAGGTTTTTGGGTCGTAGGATGTTAGTGTTGGATAAACCCAGTACCCAGACCCCCGGAAGGATCTAGAAAGTAGAACCCCTAATTTGGGACCCTATGCTACTAAAGGGTCTTTATAGGAACCCCCCTTAAGGGATCTACTTTTTGGATCCTCCCGGGGGTCTGGGTATCTTGAACTTATGAGAGCATCATGCTCGCAAAAGCTACAAGGTGCTACGGGCATTTGCGACTGGCTCAGTGTTGTACAGTCGTACAGTGATAAGTTATGGGGCAGTTGTTTGGGGGCTTTGGGATTAGTTTAGATTATCTACGCATAGACCCAAAACCATGTAAGCATACGCTGGTGCTGCCTCCCCCTTTAGTTTCGTGAAGTTACGGGTACAGTAGCAGTAAGGCCGATAGGATATTGGGTTTAGTTGTTTTGGGCAGCTCCTATTCTTTCATATCACTTGCCACCAACCACGACCGGTATCAAGGCCAGCACAAGCTTGACACCCGAGTGCTATGCATATTGCAACTTTCGATTGCCCATCCCTGTGCATCGAGAAGTCCTAGTAACAGCCGTCCGGATTTCGGAAGGCTTATATTAAACCCTAAACCCTACACCCTAAACCCTAAACCCTAAACCCTAAACCCTCATACTTTAGCTTTGGCTTAAGATATGAAATCCCAAGTAAGCCAACTAAGCTCTACTGGCAGATCTGGGAGCCCAAGTCACCTACAAAGCTGTGCGCGTAGCCCTGAATCGCTGAAGGCGAAGGCCCTCATGGTCCTCTGTAGTACTGGGGAGACCCCTTAAAGGGGACCCTTCTTAGCCCTACTTTAGGGCGCTCTATTTAAAAGGACCTTATTGAGAGGGTCTCTTTCCTGACAGGCCCCCTTAATCCTAACTCCTCTGTGGCTTCTCTCCACCAGTCCCCAACTCTACGGCTGATGCTATAAATCCTGCACTTCCTAGAAGAAGGGAATGTACCATAAATTCCCATAGTTTAAGGTTAGGATCCTTATAATGTAATGCAGGATTGATATCATCAACAGCAGGCCCCACCGGACCCTCCTCCTCGAGCTTCCCACGGCCAACCTCCATGCAAGTAGTAAATGCCATCCTTCTTGGTTTTGAAACATGGCAAGCCCCTGTAGACCACTATAGATCCTTGCGAACCCCTGGCAAAAAACATATCATAAACCCCTCTTGAAGTACTTTTCAGATCGAATCGTCCTCCAGGTGTCACACCATGTTCGGTTCCACCTGCGGAGCTGCACTTCCCCCCAAAGAGGGCAGAGTAGGTTACCTAGAGGGTCCAAGTAGCCAAGTAGTAGTTTGGTACTTGCAAAATTATAATATGAATGGTTTTGGTGCCTATACTTGGACCTCAGGGATTTGCAGAAAGCCCAGGCGGTCTAGTCTGAAACAACGCCTAAGGAGTGTGTTGGCTTGAAGTTAAGGTTGGGGACTTAGGGTTTGGGGGTGTTCAGCGTCTCGGTGCCTTGCGGTTTGGGGTCTGGTGGTTTCGGAGCTTTTAGTGAGTTTAACACAGTAAATATCATTCCCCCATACCTCCCCAAGTAATTAAAGTATGGAAATCTCAAATCATGAAGGTCCCGGTGTGAACTGCTTGGCGCTTGACAGATAGTTTTGGGCTTCGGGTTCCGACCTCGAGCCCCCCACCGCTACCGTCACCTACTAAGACCCAGGTGTTCAAACTCGGTGTTTTTTGACCTGACAAAAGAAAGGGGTTATAGTAGGTTGAGGTAAATGCTACCTAGACCCTGGAACGTATTTTTTGGATAACCCACGGAGTTTATGGCTAATATCCTAGAATACGAAACTCTGTTTTGTGGTTAGCATCCTACAATAAGAAACGAAACTTACCGGATAAAACATTTGGAATTTCTCAATAAACCCCAATCCCTTATCTGCAACACCCATGGTTTCGGAATTCCGTCGTCTAGAGCTCGGAGCGTTTCGGAGGGCAGAAGAGTTCGAACCTTTCCTGGGCTTTCCCGGAACTCTTCCATGAACTTTTCGCCGGAATACCTGGCTTCTGGAGTACTTTGACTAGGGCAACCTCAACCCTCAGCCTCAAATCGTGCTAGCTGCTCAACTTGGAGGATCATGGGACTTAGTAATTATAAGTATAGCTACCGTAATTATAACCCTACTAACTAAGTCCCATGATCCTTTAGGAATTGAGCAGCTCTCGACAAGCAAGTACGCTGTATAGCTTGATTCAGGTACTCCAGAAGCCAGTATTGCTCGTCGAAATGGGCTTCACCTCATGTCTTGCCGACAGTGAAGTTTGGTTCTCGATGAAACCCACAACATTCGTTTAATTCCTCAGGGTCTCGAGTGAACCTGCATTCTCCGTCAGTCATGCACCAAGAGTCTCCAGCACGTGATGAAGTTAAAGCAGATTCCCGGCTAAGGATCCTAATCTGGGTGTTTCAAACTCATGATTCTCGGTTTAGGGTTTAGGGTTTCAGGATTTTAGGGTTTAGGGTTTAGCGTATCATGATTCTGAGCTTGCTTGCCCAGAGAGTCCATAGATTCTACGATTATGGAATTATGTAGTAGACCCCAAGACCATCCTCCTCATTGTTTTGGGGACTTACTTCCACAATAGTAATGTATGTGGACCCTCTTGCTTGAATTAGGGCTCATCCGCATGCATCCACCCCCAAGCCCCATCCCTAACGCACAAAGCAACACAAGAATGAGAACCTGACCGCAAGCCCCTCAGTTTAGGGTTTAGGGTTTAGGGTTTAGGGTTTAGGGTTTAGGGTTAGCTGCCCCTGGACCCCTAAACCCTAAACCCTAATCCCGAAACCGTTGAAACCTTAGGTTTTAGGGTACACGTGAGGTTAGGCTTACCTCGCAAAACACCCTAAGCCTAAATCCTCTAATCCACAACGCTTCGAACCTGAACCCCTATGTTTGGCCCTGACCCGTACACACATCCCTAAAAGTGTCCGTGTACCTATGTAACACATAAGTAGGCCTTAAAGTACCAAACTAGAGCTCCTCAAGGCCGAAGTAGCTGCTTGATTGATAAGGGTTTAGGGTTTGGGGTTTAGGGTTTAGGGTTTAGGGTTTGGGCTTTAGAGGTTTGGGTTTAGGGTTTAGGGTTTAGGATTTAGGGTTTAGGGTTTAGGGTTTAGGGTTTAGGGTTTAGGGTTTAGGGTTTAGGGTTAGTAGGCACCTGGAGCATTAGGCTCCCGTTCACACCCGACCTCGGAGACTCTGGGTAGCCACGGCTGTGCAAAGTACAGCCGTGGCTCCACACATTTCACTCGAATCGAAACTACCCAGAAGAGTCCAAATGGGGTTTAGGGTTTAGGGTTTAGGGTTTAGGGGTTTAGGGTTTAGGGTTTAGGGTTTAGGGTTTTGGGTTTAGGGTTTAGGGTGGATCATATCTCAAGCCCTAAACCCTCAACCCCCGACCCCTAAACCCTTTTAAGCAAAAACAACAAAACGGCCCTACAACTCAATATATGATATAGAGCTCGATGGGTCAATCGGATAGATGATAGATAGGTTGGCAATTCTTTATTCCGTCCCGGTATACGTTCCCTTCAAAACTCTCTTCGAATTCAGAAGCAGTGCTGTCCGAAATAGTACTGTAACCGGCAAAGACTGCAAACCTAAATGCCAAACCTAGGCCCTAAGCCATAAGCCCTGAACATCCAAACACTAGCTTTAGGACCATGAGTCGGAAACAAGCAAAAATATTGAGCATTTGGACCCTCTGGGAAGGAGCAATGTCAATGATTAGTCAGGCCGAGTTGAATAGCTGAAACCGCGTTGGGTTTGGGGCTTAGGTTTCAGGCGTTACTTATTGGACTGCTTGCAGGCTAAACGTGTTCTCTTGTGGATGGAGGTCTTTAAAGCTTTATGGCGGTTGTAGAGCAGTTAATCTTCACAGGCCATTGTCAAAGTGTGCTTTTTCGCATGTGTATGTCAGCTAATTCTAAAGCCTTAAAAACCTCCCACAATCGATGCATGAAAGAAAGAAATCGGGTGGCTTGAAGGTGCTAGGGGACCGATTTTTGCCGTAGACCGCCCCATCCAGACTCTTTGAGCCCTTACAACACTTTTTTTTAATTATTGGACCTTACGCGAGCCCACCCCCCAGGTACCCACCATTTTAAGGACTTACACAAGGAAGTCATAACAAGGAGCCCAAAAAAGAATAAGTTTTACGGCCTCAACGCTTCAAGCCGACGATCGTATTGGATACCGGGTTAAGGTTCAGGGTTTTAGGGTTTTGGGTTCAGGGTTCAGAGTTTAGGGTTTAGAGGTGTGCGGTGTAGGGTTCAGGGTTTAGGGGATGTAAATAGGTAGTTCTCTAAACGCTCTTAGGGTACTTGTTATTAGGGTGCCGTACCATACTGGGGACCTACAAAGGGACCCTTACTTAGAGAACTGCCCAAATCCACATTTCTGAGTATCAGGGTGGTTCTAGGTAGTATGGGAGGGGGAAGTCCGAATTAGTAGCAGCAATAATCCGTTGTTCCCAAGTATGTCTGTTACGACCCAAAACTCCTTTCTAGCTGTTTAGGCCTTTATGTTAAACCCTTAAACCCTAAACCCTTAAATCCCTAAACCCCTAAACCCTAAACCCTTAAAAACTAAACCCAAAACCCTAAACCCTTACTGTAATACAGTAACCCTGTACAGAGCCCTCTAAAGACTCCTTCAATCGAAAGTCTTGCATATGCCCCGCTGTTGGGTAGAGTCTTGCAGCTTGGTCCATACACACCTGAGCCCTAAACCCTAAACCCGAAACCCTAAAACCCTAAAGCCCCCAACCCTAAACCCTAGAACCCTAAAGCCCTAAACCCTAAACAGCCCACCTTAAAGGACGTCCCCGCGAGCTTTGGAACGCAGACTTCTCCTGTCCCAAGCCCGTTCTAGGATGTCGGGCCCTTCAACGCGTGACCCCCCAAGTGCCCTTTGATGGAGCCCTTAGGGTTAAGGGTCTAGGGTTTTAGGGTTTTAGGGCTTAGGGCCCTTATGGTCCTTCATAGTGGGAATTTAGGGTATATTACAGGGGATAGTTGGGTTGGGCTTAGGAAAGTTTAGGAGTTTGGGCTGAA
Organism: Symbiodinium sp. CCMP2456; assembly: GCA_905221635.1. NCBI lineage: Eukaryota > Dinophyceae > Suessiales > Symbiodiniaceae > Symbiodinium > Symbiodinium sp. CCMP2456. The sequence goes on along the minus strand of CAJNDV010031404.1, from coordinate 16,520 downwards.
GGGCCCAGGCCCGAACCGCTCTTGGATAGAACTGGTGGGTTGTCGCTTTTGCAGATCCCTAGAACGTGCCTGAAGTATTAGAATATGGTTTTGGGGGGTGCCTTTTTCTAGCAATTCGAGAAGGAACCCCTGGGGCATAGCATTGCTATTTTGCAGGCTGTTGAACTTCCAGCGCATCACGGCCGCTTGGCTGAGCTCTCTGTGTTTTGTGGATTTGGCGAGTGTTCATGTGTGTGCGCGTGTGCATGCGCACGTGCTCGCGTGTTTGTCTGTGTGTGTGTGTGTGTCTCCGTGTCTCTGTGTGTATGTAAACCCACCAGCCCCTAAAACAAAAATGCATGGGAACCCAGATGATACTTGGAGGATCATGGGACTTAGTAAGTAAGGTTATAAGTCCCTCAATTGGGGTTATAAGTATAGTTACCCTGATTATAACCCTACTTCCTAAGTCCCATGGGACCCTTTAAGTACCCTGACTCAGCCGAGGTTTTCTACCCTCCAACCTTGAAGGCCGGCGAGGCCTGGGAACCTAAACCCTAAACCCTAAACCCTAAACCCTAAAGGCGAGGCCTGGGAACCTTCGGGTCTGCCTCGAGATCGTCAGGTCGTTGGGTGGCAATATAGACGGTTTAGGGTTTAGGGTTTAGGGTTTAGGGTTTAGGGTGGATCTGAGAGCCGACTTGAAACCCTTGAAGTCGAGGGTTTAGGGTTTAGGGTTTAGGGTTTAGGGTTTGGGGTTTAGGGTTGGGATACAGGCAGGGGCTGAGTAGGTAACCTTTAGCCTTTTGGGGCTTATGTGATCCTACTTTACACAAAGGGTTAACCTTTTTGGGGCTAGGGTACTCAGCCCCTAAGTGGAAGCCTAAAGAGTTACCTCTACTATTTTGGTGGGCTCCTTATTCTAATTCTAGTGTACTGGGCCCCAAAGCTCTATTCTAATTATTAAGGCCCCTACATTGTAGTGCTCAACAAGTTTCGAGGCTGTATGCTTTGGATGACTGGGTGTCATCCTCGGTCGGCTGGGGTTCAGTATTTGTTTGTTTGGAGTTTACATTTGAGACCCTAAACCCTAAACCCTATAAACCTTAAATCATAAACCCTAAACCCTCAAACCCTATAAACCCTAAACCCTAAACCCCAAACCGTATAAACCCGAAACCCTAGACCCTAGAAACCCTAAACCCAAAACCCTAAACCCTAAAAATGTAAACCCTAAACCCTAAACCCCAAACCCTAAAACCACATAAACCCTAAACCCTAAAACCCTAAAACCGTAAACCCTAAAACCCTAAACCCTAAAACCCTAAACCCTGAAACCCTAAAACCCTAAAACCCTAAAACCCTAAATCCTATAAACCCCAAACCTACGCCGGATCCCTACCCAGACCACCGGGAGGATCCAAAAAGTAGATCCCCCAATTTGGGACCCTAACTACTAAGGGTACTTTATAGGAACCCCCTTAGGGGATCGGGTTGAAACCCTAAACCCTAAAGCCCTAAAGCCCTAAAACCCTAAAGTCCTAAAGCCCTAAAACCCTATAAACCCTAAACCCTAAACCCTAAGACCCTAAAACCCTATAAGCCCTAAACCCTATAAGCCCCAAGCCTTAGGCCTACGCCGGATCCCTGGCAGGTCTGGCGGCTTTGGACGCACACGCTGCTCCACAGCGACCTCGGGCCCTGGGACTTAGTCCGAGTTAGGGTTTTAGGGGGTTTAGGGTTTAGGGTTTAGGATTTGGGGTTTCAGGGTTTAGGGTTTAGGGGTATGGGTTTAGGGTTTTAGGGGGTTTCAGGGTTTAGGGTTTTAGGGGGTTTAGGTTTAGGGGTTTAGGGTTTAATTTGGGCTTATAGGGTTTATCGGGTTTAGGGTTTAGTTAGGGCTTATAGGGCTTATAGGGCTTAGGGCTTAATCAGGGTTTATAGGGTTTAGGGTTTCTAGGGTTTAGATTTAGCGGTTTAGGGTTTGGGGTCATAGGGTTGAGGGTTTAGGGTTTAGGGCTTATGGGGTTTAGGGTTGCTGGTTTCGGGGTCTAGGGTTGAGGGATTAGGGTTTATGTTTTTTTTGGGGCCGGCGTTGAGGGTTTAGGGCTTGTAGGGGTTTAGGGTCTATAGGCTATACTAAACCCTAAACCCTAAACCCTAAACCTATAGGCTTTAGGGATGAGGGTTTAGGGACGAGGCTTCGGAGTTTGGCGTTTCGGACCTGGGGTTTACGGTTCCTACATTTTGGTTTAATTATTTATGGTTTTGGGTTCGAGGCTTGCGGGATTGCTTGAGGCACACATTTACGTGACATGCATATATATATATATATAATCCATAATATATATTTATATATATATATATAGTAATAATAAGAAGAATAATAATAGTGATATGTAATATATACATATATATATATATATATATATACTGATGCATGCATACAGGCATGCATGCATACATACAGTTGGCATATATACATATATATATATATATGTTTATACACACATATGTATGCATGTATACACACACATCAAATCACACAGAGACACGTTCATACATTCATGCATGCAAACATGAATGCATGTGCATATATATATATATATATATATATGTCATATACCTATGTGTATATATATATAGTTACAAACATACATGCACAAGTACGTATACCCCACTATCTTAGAGAGCTTGTTTTCGGGTTTTTGGGGTTTGGGCTATGTTTGTTGAGTTTTAGGGGGTTTACGGTGTAGTCTTCAGGGCTCATGTGCCTAAATTGTCTCACTGCGCGCGTTGGCCTCCAAGGTGTCCGAACAGGCGTCCTTTTGGTCACAGCATTATATAATATGCAGGTACATGAACTGCCAGGGTTCTTTTGTGTTCTTCGGGGTATGGGATTCAGGGATCTATACAAGGTTCTTGATCTGGGGATTGCTTCGAGTAGTGTTCTTCGGGGTTGGGTTTTAGGTTTGTGCGTTTAGGCCCTGGTCTTGGCCTCGGTCTTGGTCACATGTATGTTTCCGGTTGCTGGGCTTAGGGTCTAGAAAGAGCTTTTCTGCTCTGTATGTTCGTGTTTGTGTGCTTCTGGGAGTTTGGAGTTTGGGGTTATGCCTGCAGTAGGAAATCGGCTGAAGCAACTAACCTTAAACCCGAGACCAACAAAGTGAGGATCACGAAAATTCTACACCTACATCCTAAACCCAATGACTTAGTGGCTGAGTCTGTAACCTTTAACGTTTTGGGGCTCTTATAATCCTACTATACTTCAAAAGGTTAACCTTTTTTAGGCCAGGGTACTCAGCCCCTAAG
>CAJNDV010031403.1:35667-48692 GCA_905221635.1 Symbiodinium sp. CCMP2456 | reverse complement strand
GTGTTTCCGAGGAGACGATTGACCAACTGGAAATCGCTTGGCTGCCATGGCAAGAGAACGAGACTTGGGCTCAATATGCTGAAAGGGCAAGACGGCAGGAAAGTCGGGGCGTGGTGGCTGGCAGGCATCAGCTCGGCCTCCGTGTTTCCGCCGGCGACCCTCGACTCCACACAAGACCAGCGCTGTGGACCATGGACCGTGTGCCAGAACAATGCGACCCCGACGACGTGATGCAGGTGCTGGCGCAGATGGAGTTCCAAGACGTCGTCGTTGAGGAAAAAGTCTGGGCTCGGCCAGGCTCTGTGTGGAAGTTCAGGGCTACGCGCACGGACAACAAGAGCTTCGTGTCGGCCTTCGTGCAGTCAGAAATGGGCACTCGTGAGTTGCATGCTACCAAAGCGGCTGCCAGACAACGCCAACACGCTCAAGCATGGCAACTCCCCCGCGAGCAGAAGGTGACCTATGCGACGACCCAGGAGACCCAGACTTTCTACGGGAGCCTCAAGGCCGCCACACCTAAAGTTGCAGCGAAACGACCTGCCGGCGACAACGAGACTGCGGACAACGACGGCACTGCCAACCTCGATGGGGGTGACGAGATCCTCGACGACCTCGAGGTGGACCATGAGCAGAAACGCGCCAAGATGCACACACTTCGTGAGAATCCTGGCGAACCGTTTTTCCCGACGGGCACGCGCCGCATCCCTAACACTGGGAAGGGAGATTGTTTGGTGGAGGCCCTGGCAAGTTCCTTTTCCCAGCTGGTTCCGCGAGCCAAGGGCTACTCAGGACGCAAGCTTCGCCAGTTTGTTGCAGCTTTTCTGGACAGGCACAAAGACGAATACTCAATTCAGTGGGACGGCTTGGGTCCGGGAAAAGATGCTGGTCCCATCGATGATTTTGAGACCTATCTTTCTTTGACGCGACAACAAGGCACCTGGCTCGGCTCACTTGAGATCGGCGCCTTTTCGGTGAGCATGCAGAAGTCCATCCTCGTCCTTGACCAAGCGGGTGAAGTATGGTTTTGGGAACACGAAGATGATGCTCAACCGGTCACTTTGTACTACGACGAGCCGATTGGGCACTACGAACAACTCCAGGCGGACAACCATGGTACGCTGGTGGAGCAGCTCATGCAGCGAGCTAAACGGTTTGATCATGCGTCTGGCCCGAGGCTCAATGGAGGTGGTCCCGCCAGCCTTGCCTTGTCCGACTTTGACACGGTGGCTGGAAGCGAAGATGCACGGTCAAGCAAGCGAGCAACCGACGTGGAGGGAACGCAGCCGGCTAAGCGCGCGCGGAGCATCACTTACTCTGAATTTTCGCGGAGAGACAGGGCATCTACTGGATCTACTTCGAGCAAGCGTACGTCCTCTGAGCTCACCACCTCGCGTCGGAGATCAGCTGTGAAACGCCCGGATGCCGAGATCAGGCGGCCGCGCAGAAAGGATGCTGTCGACAAGACGGCCTCTAACAAGGAGCAGCTCACTGCCGACAATCTGAGAAAGCATTCGGCGGCCCGTGCTACTGCTTCCATGGGCTCCAACTCCAAAGCACCAACACCTTGTGACAAGCATGAGCAAGCGGAGCCGGAGCGATATGGTGGCATCAGATGGGAGCATAACCCCACCGCACATGCCGCAGCTTCCAGAAAGACACACTCCTGCTGGCTCGCCGCGCATGACTGCTCGAGTCGGCGATGTCTTGTTGTGGGATTGCGACCTCTGTCGCAAGCGCGTTTTCGCTGTCAATAGCTTAGCACTCGGCTATGACAGGCTTGCCCACATCACTAACCACCACAAGGGCATCTCAGCATCCGAATTTTCAGGGACGCGATCCCTGTCGTACTGGCCCAAGTTAGTGCCACCGTCCACGGGCACTCTTGCGTGGCGTTGTACCCAATGCAAGCATGGTTTCCTGAAAGGTGATGGTTCGCAGAAGGGCGTCGTCAAGGCTTCTGCAGCGCATCTCCAGCAGTGCCCAGGTGCAGCTAAGACTCCATGGCTTAATTACCTCCGGCTCCGTGCCGAACAGGCGCAACAGGGTGTCTTCATCTTTGCACCCACCGAGGCCGCTGAAGCTTTCGCTGAGAAATGCGCTGACGCGACGGCCAAAGATGCTGACATCCAATATGGTCGAGATGATACCGTGGCCTCGCTCGCTGTCTTCTACACGCACGAAACTCCAGCGAGTCCGTCCTACCAGATGTTGGGGTTGCCGACGGTGCGGCCAAGTCTGGCATCAACCATCGCAAGCGTGTCACACCGAGAAGTGCGGTGATGATGCGAGCATCGCGCGGACCAGACAGCTCTTCCTGAAGAAGCAAGCAGCATGGTGGGGCACGACGAGGCTGGCGCACCCACAGCTGTGCGTGCAGTGGATTCGTTTCTTCCATCTCCGCATTCTTGAGCTGCTGGAGTTGGAACACAATGCGACTTTGAAGTGCAAAGCCTACCGGCGTCGAGTGGTTCCGCTGCAGAAGGTGGAATGGTTTCGCACGATGGTCCTTGAAGTCGAAGACGGCGAGAGGATTCACCCGAACCCGGGTCCATCGAGTACGTGGTCGCAGACGGCGGTCTCGAGTTGCAAGCTTTATCCGTGTGGTGATGCTCCGCTTCGCCTGCAAAGTAAACTACCACCCCTTACAAAGGTTCGCTGGCACCGCGTCATGGCTGTTGAGTTTGAGGACGGCGAGCGCATCCATCCGAACCCGGCCTCTCCAGTCATGGACATGAACGTGGCACCGCAGGAGCACATTCCCGCCAAAACGCCGCGACAAAACTTGCACCTTTGCTATGTGAATGTCGGGGGGCTCTCCAATGCATATGATGCACTGTGCTATTTGGAGGGCTTGGACCTGGAACATCGACCACAAGTTTTTGCCATGGCCGAGATCAGAGCCGGGGCTCACGACCGAGCCATGCTCGTGAATCGGGCGAGAAAGCTGGGATACCGTGCTTGGGTTGTTCACGAGAAGGATGGACGTCACACGCAGAAAGGCTGTCCCATCTACGCGGGCGGCATCCTTGCTATGGTGAGCGAAGATGTGCCCTGTTCGGAGGACTATCAATGGTGTGGTGAGCAGGGTGAGTTGATTAACTTGCGCATGGGAGCATCGATGGTGACGGTGGCTTGGAGGCGACCTACCAAAGATCACGACCTCTTCGATGCCGAGCTCACGACAATCGCGACGGCGACGACTGCAGCTGGTGCCACATGGTTGTGCTTAGCCGATCACAATCTATTGCCTGAGGAAGCGCCCTATGCAGCCGGGATGCCGATTCTTGCGCGTGTCGACGAAGAAGGGGCGCGCATACCTAGCCGATGGCAGGGTGAGCGGGCGATTGACTGGGGCATCACCAACGATGGCCTTCACCAGCTCCGCACGAGGTTCGGTGTGGAAAAGTGCGGTGATCACAAGATGCTCCACGTTTTCGGGCATTTTCCCCACCTGCGAACCTCGACATGGACCTTGCAAGGCTCCATCTCCTTAGCCAAGCCGGATGGTATCAGCACGTATCAATGGCGAGCGTGGATCGCTGAAGGTTTTGCTGCACCAGACCTGGCCGGACACAGTGATGTGGATGATCAATGGCAGACCCTTTGCGACAGGGCTGTGGCTGCTTTTCAACATGCGCATCGTCGTGCAGGCGAACGTGGCCGTGCTCCTGGTCGCGTTGCAGGCGTCCGCGGTGGCTTACCAGTTGCTGTTTTGGGCAGTGCTCAAAATGCTCCAAGAGCAACGACGTCCAAAGTCCGCCAGCTTGAGAACTTCCTGGGCCGAGCTTTGGAGTACAATCGCGGAGTGGCTGCTGGCCGACACGACGTCCGCCTCCTGAACAAGATCCATTCTACATGGCCTGGATGTGTGCCGCCGGATACAGACCTCCAGGTGCTACCAGCCCGAGTGCAAGAGTGCATTCACGCTGAAAGACAAAAGAGGCGGACCCAGAACTTGACCTGCTGGCGCAAACGTATGGAGCTTTGTGGCAAAGAATGCACTCGCTGGCTTCATGATCGCAACTCGGTACTTCCTCCTGCTGTCTCTTGTACCCGAGGTGCTCGATTGGTCGTCGCGTCCCACACGGGTGAGAGCCTGGGGATGATTAAGGAGTTTTGGGACAAGATTTGGCAGCGCCGGGAACAAGCTGCGTTCATGGAGGAGCTGCAACGCCGAGCTCACGAAACTCCGCCACAATGGAAAGACTACGAAGGCCCCATCACCGCTGTAGAGCTTCTTCGCCAGGCCAGACGCAAAGCGACGGGGTCGCCTGGACCGGACCACTGGACGGCTGAGGAGGTGTCGCACCTCCCCGAGGCCTTCTGGCAGTGCTTTGTCATTGCGCTTAGGAGCTGGGAATGCAGCAATCAGTTCCCGGAGAGCTGGCGCCATGTTCGAAGGGTTTGCATCCCTAAGTCTGAGGTGTCAGCTGATGTGTCGCACGTTCCCGCTGACAAGATGCGACCCCTGTGCATCTTCTCCGTGTTCTACAGAGTGCTTTCTTCCTGCTGGGCCAGACGCAAGTCGACTCGAGACTGGCTGGCGAACAGTGCCCCGGACTATATGTTTGGAGGCATCCCAGGGCGAGAAGCCCCAGCTGCTGTGATGGCCTTACAGGCTGCCTTCGATGTGGAAGAGGCCGCACTCCTTACCATGGACTACGCAAAGTGTTTTGATCATGTGTTTCCGCAGATGGCGATTGAAAACTTACGCCAGATGGGATGCCCGGCACCCTTCGTGGCGCTGCTTCGTTGGGTGTGGCCAGCTCAGGTGCGATGGCTTCAGATTGGTCGCTCATTGCTGCCGACCCCTGCGCACGTCGCTACAAGTGTTCCGCAGGGATGCCCGGCTGCACCAATGGCGCTCACAGCTCTGCTCATCACCGCCGCACAGCGAGGCCAGCGCTGCACCGCTGGGTCACTTCAGCAGTCCATCTTCGTTGACTACCGGGCAGCAGTGGTCACGACGGTGGAGGATGCGAAGAAAGTGACTCGTACGTGGTCTGAGTTATCGAAGTACCTCGGCCTCCAGGAGAATTGGGAGAAATTTCGCGTCGTCGCACGGCGGATGACTCAGAAGCTACAGACAGCCGGCTTCAAGGTGAGCGAGAGCGCCGAAGTTTTGGGTGTCAAATTTCAATCGGAGAACCGTGTGGAGAAGTTGGGCACTGAATTTTTCGATGGAGAGCCTCTTCGGCTCGTTCAACGCTTGGCGAAGCTTCCGATCAGACCGTCGGCAAGAGAGCTGTTGTATAGGACCCGCGTTGTCTGTAAGATGATGTGGGGCACATGGTATGCTGATTGGGACCTCGCTGGCACTAACAAGTTTGTGACGCGTGTACGGAGGGCCACTGGCGTGGTACAGATGGGCGCTAGGACCCTTTGGTTTCTTTTAGCAGGTCACTGGCATGATCTTTCCTTTCAGGCACAGCACGAAGGCGTCATGGTGTGGCTGAGGGCTGCACACTACTGGCTCAGTCGTCGCTCAACGCTCCCTTCAGGACCCTGGCAGCGCGCGGTTCAGACCATCATGAACGCATGGGGATTTCGTGAGGTTCGACCTCATCACTGGCATCACGCAGCTCATGGATCTGTGCGCTGGTATCAAGGCTCCCGGAAGGAGGACACCACGAAGACTGGACATCTCCTCCGTGAGGAGTGGCGCACGAAGTTGGTCGACGGCTTCTTGCACATGCCTCGCCGTGACTCCGAGGAGCTCCTGGCCATGAACGCTGGCTACAACGCGAACCAGGTGAAGGCTACCCAAACCTTGTACATCACCGCGTCGGCGGAGCAGCGAGGCGTCCTCCTGGGTGGTGCATTGAGCGAGGCCGCTTACGCGGCGATGCGAGATCAAAGACCCCGTCGAGCCCCTTCCACACTGCATCGCTGTGGCATATGTGGAGCGCCAGGCGTACCGTCATGGGAGCATGCATTGTGGTTCTGCGATGGCTTTAAGGAACATCGACCTCCGCGACCTGCTGACCCTTGGTCGTGCCGCTTGGCTTGGGCCCAGGCCCATGAACCTGCTTCTGCCTCGGCGCAGCGCTTAGTGTTTGCCGCTTCTGTCAGAGCTGAACTTCCCAAAAGGTTCGGTCCTGACACCTGGGATTCCTAGCGACGCTGCCGCTGTAGCTTACTTTCTGTATCCCCTCCCGGGGACGTCTGAGCTGCCGATGCCGCGCTGTGGTCTTCTTCATGGAAGCCCAGTTCTGCGTTAAGATTCATCAACTCTGCAGATGATGTTTGGCAATGCTCTTGGCTGGTGCACTGATGTTGATAATGCTCGGCTGTCTTCTGTGCTGGTGAAGCCAACTCTTTGATACTGAACAGCCAGGACAGCCAAGCATCATCAACATCAGCGGGTTTGGGCTTCAGTAACCAGAAAAACATCCTGAACATCAGCGGGTTGCTCCACCAGCACACAGGACAGCCGAGTACCATCAGCATCAGCCAGTGGCGCTTCACCAGCGTAGAGGACAGCCCAGCATCGTCAGCGTCAGTGGGTTGGAGCTTCATTACAGAATCTTCATTTCACCGGAAAAGAACCGAACATCATCGGCATGCGGCTTCACAAGCCAAGCGGACAGCCGAGCATCATCAGCATCAGCGGGGCCGGCCTTTACCAGCCCAGGGGACAGCCGAGCATCATCAGCATCAGCGGGGATTGGGGCTTCACCACTGGAGAGGACAGCCGAACATCATCAGCATCAGTGGGTTGAGGCTTCGCTATGTGGCAGAATTTTGAATTGACTAGAAAATCCGAAACTCATCAGCATCAGTGCAGCATCATGAGCATCAGGAGGTTGGGGAATGGGGCGGGGCGCCACCAGCCCAGAGGACAGCCGGGCATAGCGCCAAGGAGGCCCGAGCATCATCAGCGTCAGTGGGTTGGGGCGTCATTGTCTTGCAGAACTCTCAACTTCTCGAAAACCACCGAGCATCATCAGCATCACGGGGTTGCGGCTTCACCAGGCCATGCATCATCGGGGTTGGACCTTGACCCACGCAGAGGACAGCCCGGCATCAGTTCAAGCTTCACTGTTTTGCAGAATCATCAATTGACTAGAGAACAGCCTAGCCTCATCAGCATCAGGGGATTTGGGCTTCACCAGTCCAGAGGACAGCCAAGCATCATCGGGGTTGATCCTACACCAGCGCAGAAGACAGCCGAGCATCATCGGCGTTAGCGGGTTGGGGCTTCACCAGCCCAGAGGACAGCCGGGCATCATCAGCATCAAAGGGGGTTGAGGCTTCAATCGAAAAACGGAAAGCCACAACCTGCTGATGCTGATGATGCTCGGCTGTTGTTGTCTGGGAGATGAATGCTGGATTTGTTGCCATGCTGATGAAACCCGAAGCTGCTGATGCTGGTGATGCTCAGCTGCTTTCCTCCGCATCATACGCACTCCTCGTTGCCTTGGTAAGCCGCCAAGTCTTTTCTCGGCAGGCATTCCACGTCGAAGCCCCAACCTGATGCTGATGACGCTCGACTGCTGCTCGTCAAAAGCACACCATGTTGCCGATGCCATGACGAGCGCGTGCCTGCGCACCTCTGTTTGCTTGTTTCGGCGGGATTTCATGTTGGTGACGGCCCAACGCGGCGATGCTACGGGATGCCTGCGGTTGGTGACAAAGCCACTCTGCGCAGCCGATGCTGAAGCTACAGGCCTGTAGAGCACCGACGAGTATAATGCTCAGCTTGTCCAGGCCCCACCACCTACTTTGCGCTGAAGCCCTCCTAGCGACTACAATCCGAAGCCAAACAATCAAGAACCCGAGATGGAACCCGATGAGCGCATATCCTTGGAACCCAAACCTCGCGCCAAAATATCCGCCTTGAGTCAGAGAGTTCTTCTATAAATGTGGTCAAGAACACTTTACTGCAAGAACAAACCAAACCCAAACGGACCATCACAACAAGTACCGGCCGACCTAGCCTGTAAACCCTAAACCCCAACCGAGGCCTTGCCAATCCACGCAGCTCCCTTCAAGCATCGAGTGCACACCTGGGGTGTGTTCCACTTCGCCAGAGATACAAACTGCAACCGCAACTTTGGGTTTAGGGTGGAGGGTTTAGGGTTTGGGGTGTAGGGCTTTTGCAGATTACCAGCAGTTGCCCCTCAGCGGCAAATGGCTCGGGCATAGTCAACATAGACGCCGTAAACGCTTGAACCCTAACACCCGGAACCCTAAAGTCCAAAGCCCCGAAACCCTATGTTGGTGCTTTCATCCTTACCCTGAAATCCATTTCCTCCTGAGTTTTGGGGCTTCGGACTTCGGGTCTGGGGTTTTTCTATGCTGCTCTGGGAATTCGTGTCTGAACTTCCTGAGAGTTGCGGTTTGGAGAAACGGCAGTAAACAAAGCTGCCTGGACAGCGTTACCAGCTAATGAAGCAAATAGAACGTTGCACTCACGGCTGGCTTCAGCGCCAGACTTTTTGGCTTCGTGGCTGGGGCTATTCTGAGGAAAGCCACATGCGTAGCATCAACACACGCGTGGCATCAACTGCACCGGAGAAATTCGATGACCTGGACAATACCCTACACCGACAAAAAACTGAAGGTTTTCGGGGTTTCGGATATTGGGGCCCAATATAGTACGCACCCTTATACAAAGGACCTTCAAAGGGACCCTAATTTGGCCTCACCCCAAGCCCAGCACGGACCACCAATCGGTGAGCTGGTCGTGGTCAAAAGCCAGGCTAGCATTGCGTGAAGGCCTGAGTGGGCTCCGCGGCTTCATTGTGAATTCCGGGCTTTGTTGCAGTGGTGGCGTTGCTTCTCCTCCAGAAACCTCAATCATGTATACACCCCCAAAACAGATTACCGTCAAGGCTGTCTTTGAACAGCAGGAGGGAGGGAGCTCTGGACTTGAAGATTTAAGCCTTCCTGTGATATCGGTGCATGGCAGAAATGGCCTTAATATCAAGAGGCTGACTCGCCTAACGCAACAGACCAGGCTCGTAGCACACACGGAAACCTTACGGGCCCCTCGAAACCTCGAGAGCCTTCTTCCGGCACTGACAATGGAGCCGGCCAGCTCTCACGCCCTCTTAAGGCAAGAGCGCACAGGAAAAGCTGCGGATGACAACGGACTAGCCTAAACCCTAAACCCGAATATAGACCTCAAGTTGGGCACCTAACGCCCTAAACCCCAAACCCCCAAAGCCCGGAACTTTCAACTGGGTGCCCCCACTGCATCGGATCCTCTCCTGCTGCAATGTACAGCCCCTCCACCTGCGGGAGTCGATGTTAAAGTTTAGAGTATCTGAGGTTTAGGGTTTAGAGAAATTTACGGTTTAGGGTTTGGGTTCTATATTGGGGTACAGTTTGGTATTTGAGGCACCTTGTTCAGAAGCCTCTGTTGGGGTCTATGCTAAGGATACCTCATTTGGAGGTCCATGCTAGGGTCTATAGTGGGGTTTGGAGTACCTTATTTAGAAGCCTATATAACTGTCTATATTAAGGTTTGGTGGGTTCCTTCAATATTAGGGTTGCTTAGTTGTGCCTACTTAGAGGTATTGAGAGGTCTATGTTAATATCCAAATCAAGGTTTGGGGCACTTTAATTAAAAGTCGATGAAAGGGTTGTTATTGAGGTGTAAAGTTCAGGGCTCATGTTTGAACGTTCATATCCGGGCCTGCATGAAGGTTTTAGAGTACCTTATTTAGAAGTCTTTTTTTAGGGTCGAACTTTGGGTTCACGGCACCTTATCTTTAAATCTGTGTGGGTCTGGATAAAGTTGCAGAGAACGGCAAATCGGACGAAAGGAGCTTTAAGGTGGATACAAAACCCTTCGAAGAAGCCCACCTCCTGTTGACAGTCGATGGTTTCGTAGAGCTGCAGCTCCTCTGCAAGCGAGATTGGTGTGTGGGAGGGAAAATTTATTTTGCCGGAGGGGGGGAAAGTTAGTGTTTAGGGTTTACAGTAAAGTCTCAACAGTCCCAAACTCGAACCGCCTAAATGCCCTGCACTGAAGGCCCTACACCAAACGACTCCCTGAACCCGACACCCCGTCCCTCAAGTCTTTCTCTAGTGCCTCCAGGGTACATTCCACGAGTGTTACAAACACAACTCCTAACCCCTTAACCCTGCAAACCCTATAGACTATAAACCCTAGAAGCCGTAAACCCTAAACCTATTCTAGTCTATGGCTTTGGGTTTGAGGCTTTGGTGTGTAGGGGTCCATTTTTTCCAGCGAGCGCCCGCCAAACCATCGAGATGATATGCCTGTGGGCTCATAGGTTTCAGGTGCACTTGTTGGGCTGGGGCGAAGGGGTTCAGGTTTTATAGGGCTTTCGGGGTTTAGAGCTTTAGGGGTCTTAGGGTTTAGGGGTTGATCTTCTAGGTTCGACATGCTGCAGGTGGAACCGAACCATAAACTCGAGCTGTTGAAGGCTTTAGCTTCCCTTCAAACCGCAACCATAGACCCTAAACCGCAGACTTATACCCCAGCCCCAAACCCACAAGCCCAAATGTGCCCTAAACCCTCAAGCCATTAGCCCACAACACCAAACTCACAACTTGTGGCCTCACTTGGCCCCGAGCTCGGCATTCCGGCGCAGGTGCCGGTAGAGTTGGAAGCCAAGAGCTGCCATGAGAGGGGATCTCGGTTTAGGATTTAGGGTTTAGGGGCTAACTAAACTCTAAACCCTAAACACTATACCCGAAAGCCTAAACCCTAAAGACTGGAGAAGCCTAACGCTAAACCGTGTCTTGGGGCTTCGAAGTTGCCTCAACTCTTGATTCCTTTGCCGTGTATACACGCCTGAACCACCCTTAAACCCCTTAGTCCCGGACCTAAACCACCCTAAAACCCAAATCAAACCCAAACAAACCCTAAACCCTACTAAACCGACCGGGGCGGCGTCAGCTCCCAGATCTCAGGAAGCAGGGCAGCAATAGCGAAGAGGGGCTGCAGAGGAATCGAGTTCACAAGAATCTGTGCCTGCGGCAGGGGAGTCTAGGCCTAGGCACTTGAGGGCTTTTGGGGTTTGAGGTTCCCGCTATTTCGGAATCAACTTGTTCCAAACCTGAACCAATGTAGGGCTTCTTTGGGGCCACTGCTTGAAGTGTAAGAAACAAGTGGTGTCCTTTGCAGGATCAAACCTTAAGCCTGTAGGGCCTGGGTCTACCGGCTCTAGAAGCCAAAATCGTGTAGTTCAGGGTTGACACTACTCACAGGGAATGCAAGGGGTGCATGAGCGTTGAGCTCTGAGGTTTCACAGCCAGGCCTCATCGTACTGGATCGCCCGCGCGACGGCTTGAGCAACCTTCGTGGGCGTCGTCCATCCCATGTTTCTGCCCGTCTCAGACACGGTGGCGCCGATCCGACCGGAGGCAGAAGCGGCCATTCCGACGTCCTCCACCAAACCGGGGCTAACGCAGTGAAACGTCACGGGCTTCTTCTCCAAGCGCATCTCCAGACGGAGAGATAATGTAAAGCTGGTCAGGGCGGCCTTTGTGGCGGCATAGATGCCCCCATAAGGAACGCTGCAGCCCCCGGCCGTTGAAGAGATGTTGACCACGTGGGCTCTCTTCTCTTTCAGCAACTCTGGCAAGAAGCTCTTCGTGAGATGGAGAGTGCCTGAAAGGCTGGTCTCAGGTATACACTATAGGTATTCATATATTATATGGTATTCTTATGTCTTATGGTATTAGTATAGTATAAAGTATAAATATTCCTAACCCCTAAACCCTACATCCTAAACGGGCCTGAAAGGTTGGTCTGGAGCATGGCATCCATGGCCTGGTTGTCCATGGACTCGAAGAAAGCGTACCTCAGCTTCCACAGAACTGCCTCTGGCTCCACTAACCAAGGGTCTCCAGGCTTAGGGTTTAGGGTTAGGAGTTCAGGGAGGTTAGGAACAAGGGAAGGCGAGGCATGAAAGAAATGGAATTTAAGTACTCGGGCGCCGAAACGCGTAAGGACCCCCGCATTGTTGATGAGGACTTGGCACGGGCCGAAGGTGGTGGCCTGGCGTAGGAAATCGTTTCGGCTCTCACCGTCCGTCACGTCCAACCTCAGCGTCAGGACCTTCACCTGGCGGCTTCACAGGCCCTGGCCCTGCAAACAATCCCTCCCCCCTACGCTGCCCGCCGCTTGCCTTCGGGAAGCGTTTCACAAGGTCGGCTTTCACCTCTTCCAGCCTCTCCACGTGCCGGGCACCCAAGACCAGCTTCTCCACGCCCTCGGCCGCCAGCGCATGGGCGATGAACACTCCCAGGCCATCAGATGCGCCCGTGACTGCGCAGCACAGCCCCTTCAGCTCGTGCACACGCTTTGGGAAGAATGTCACGTACAACAACACCGCCAGCAGCGACAGCAAAAGAGCCCCGCCTGCCACTGATAACTTTCGAAACCTCTACACTAAAGGGCACGAACCCCTGAACCGAGAAGTCTTGCCTGCAGCCTCTTCCCTGCACACCCGGCAAAGCCTGTGCTGCATAACAGCCACAGGAGCAGCCACATGAGGGCTCAGGCTATGGAGTTCATGTCTGCACACCACACCGCATCGGAGAACATGTTGCAGGTCCTACAATCTTCTTTGAACCTGTTCAAAGCCGAAACCTTAAATTTAACCTTAAACACATCCCAACCCGGTTTGAGGCTACCTGAAGCTTCAAGATGCTGCAGGCCCGGCTAGTAGATGTACAATGTACTCTAACTGGGGTTACATCAGCAAGGTGCCATGGAACACGGGCATCACATGACCAGAACTGCACCCTAAGCTCTGGCAGAGAAGCTGTGCACAGTACAGAAGTGGTTCATGTTCGCAATCAGGGTTTCGGCGCTCGTTTCAACAGTAGGGTAGTTCGCTAAACTGGGGTCCCGTTTTAGGTCCCCAAAAAGTACGGCACCCTTATAAAAGGACCCCTAAAAGGGACCCTNNGACCCTAATTTAGAGAACTACCCGGTAGGCTTCAGGGGCTTGGCTGTTCAAGCCGCTGAATCTGTTTCTTGTTTAGGGTTTAGGGCTGACTACCGGTCGATGCTAAGAACCCTACCGCACGAAAACCAG
>CAJNDV010031403.1:0-24617 GCA_905221635.1 Symbiodinium sp. CCMP2456 | reverse complement strand
TGTATGGATGTATGTATGCATGTATGCATGTATGCATGTATGCATGTATGCATGTATGCATATATGTATGTATGTATGTATGTATGTATGTATGTATGTATGTATGTATGTATGTACTTTTGAATGTGTGCAACTATCCAGTTATGCCCTACTTGTGTGTGTTTATTTGCTGGAATTATTTTTGCTGTGTGTTTAGTGGTTTTCAACTTTATGTATGTATGTACATACATATATATATATATATACCAAGGGTGTGCATGTCTTCTTTTTGCTTTGCTGAAAGTGATGTACATTATGAGGGTTTGTTTGTATGTATTTCTACTTATTCGCCTTCGTATCTAAATATTTAGCTACAATGATGTATACTTAAATATATTTATCTCTGTGTGTTTATATTTCCTTCTTGTTGTTCATATTTGTTTGTATTTGAGTATACTTGTATATACATACATATATATATATATACATAAGTATATTTATATCTATCTATATATATATATATAGGTATATATATATATATAATTTATTTGTTTATTTATTTAGTTAGTTAGTTAGTTAGTTAGCTAGTTAGTTAGTTAGTTAGTTAGTTAGTTAGTTAGTTAGTTAGTTAGTTAGTTTTTTTAGTTAGTTAGTTTTTTTAGTTAGTTAGATAGTTAGTTAGTTAGTTAGTTAGTTAGTTAGTTAGTTAGTTATCTATCTATTTGTCTTTATCCATAACTAGTTGTTTGTGTATGCGTGTGTATATATATATACACACGTACATCTGAATATACATAAATATATACATATATTTATTTATTTATACACAGTTTACTTATTTATTTTTATTCGTATTTATTTACTTATAACCGTTTTGTATTCATATTGATTCATATATACATATGTATAAATATGTGCGTGTGTGTTATTTGTTTCTATTCATTCCAATTTGTTTATGTTCCTTTATAATTTTCATAGTGTGTTATACTTGTTGATGGGTATTTTCACTTGTGTAAAAGTATGTGTGTTTGTTTGTAAGTATCTCAAGAGTGCACCGGAATACCGGCCCGTGTTTTCCCAGATCTGACAGTTGACAAGCGCAATTATGCAGTAGGGCGCAATTATGCAGGATATTTGGGTTGCTGATACTAGATCACACGTTCAGAGTATTCGAGTTTGCCACCGATTAACCAATGCTCTCAGATTGCGCAACCTCTTTTTTTAAGCTTGTCACCGATTATCTCTTTCCAAATGTTTCCAATGCTTTTAACTTGACGGCCATCATGCCTTATTAACTGCGGTCGATTTCTCGATACTTGCTTATATCTATCTGTGTTTACTTATATATATCTATATAATTAGCGGGTTGGGTTCAGGGCACAGAGTTTTGCGTGACGATGATGATCGGAGAACTGTCTCATCATTGCTCTTGCTATTGCTATCATGCTCCGTTTTCTTGGCACATGACAAGTATCGATGCGCATTACTGCTATGGCGATGTTTCATCCCATTCATTGCAATTTCGTTTAAACACTTCTTGACTGGAAGAGGGTCAACCGAACAGCCGATAGCAAATGGCTTCCCTTTCTGAAGGGCCCGATCGGGCGTTGCTTTGCTTTGGGGTGTGGATATGTGGGGCTTCTTCATTTTCCTAAAACCAGAAGTCAGCTCTATCTGCTTTGGGCAAAAATCAAAAGTTAGCCTACACCATTACACTATAGCTAAAAAACTATATAGGGCCTGTAGTGGAACATTCTGTCTAGCTACCGTACCCCTCAAGTCTCACCTCCCCAAACCCGAAAGAGAAAAGCTGCCAAGGGGCTGGGCCTCGAGCCAGGCACCCTCGGCACCGCAGGCCACGCCTAGTGGAGTGGGTGGGTGCTGGAAAACCCTGAAACTCTGGAGCCACCCTGAACCCCCAAACGAACCCGTTGACCCCCCCTTTCGTGCCGCACCGGAAGGGCAGGGTGCGGCCCACACAGTGGCCAGATCGCCATCCTCTCTGCCAGTGGCGCAGAAAGGCTGACAAGGCCGCACGGTTTAGGGCCGTATACTTATAATCATAACAGCAATAACAACAATGATAATAATGCAAATAATAATCATTGCAATAATAGAACTAGCAATAATACATTTAATTATACCAAAGACACTCAAAACACCAATGCAGTCGGGCTCTAACTGCTTCAGCCTTGAAACATGTCCGGTATGGCTTCAATGGTCTCTTTTTGGGCGACTCCATCAACAAGTCCTGAGCACCTCCCGGAATGCTGAGGAATGCTATTGAAGGTCCTTGCTTCTTCGGGGGGCCACCTAGCGTGCTACTTTTGCCGGAATAAGGCCGTGGGCTCGTGTCTTCAGGGCTTTGTGGGGCTGGGGCTGAAGATTCGAAACTGTCCTGGGCACGGCTGGGGACGAAGGCGGCATCGGAAGCCGTCACGCCATCTCCTTCTGCGTTGATGTCTTTTTTACGAATCCCGGCACCCCCCTCCAGATGTGTAAGATGGGTCGGGCTCGGTGGTTGGTCGAACGATTTGGGAATGGCAGGACCACCCCTGATAACCATTCCAACTCCTCGTAAACACCCCTTCAAAACCTTTTGACTCCCCTGGAGAAGCCTCCAAAGTGCTTTAAGAAATCTGGACCAAACCCCTAAACTCCATTTTTTCCGCTAAAATAAACCCTGGAACATGTAACCCGCAACCCGGCTCCCATAAACCCTTAAGGCGAAGCTCTAAAGCTCACAGAGCCCATAGAGCCCGCATCGTCCAAAACCAAACCTTTACAACTAAACCCTAAAGTGCCCGAAAGCCAAAACCCGTACAGAAACCTCTTTTTTGAACTGTTATGAATAAACCCTTTTGCAACTGGCTGTCAAGGTCATGCAACCCTAAACCCCATAGACTCTTAGATAAGGGTACCATACACAAAACAGGCAAAAGGGTACTGCTGGAACGCAGTAAAGCAAAGGCCCCAATTTGCAGATCGGCTTTCGGGGGTGCTCCTACGAAACCAGAGCCGCTGAAGCGGGCGACCAACGGCGGGTCCCGGCACTCCACGTTGTCCTCCAGGTTTGTGCTTGGGGCTCGCGGGTTTGGGGTTTGGGCTTAGGGCTTGTATACGGTTGTTGGGTTTAGGGGTTGAGGTGAAAGACTTGTTTTCGGGCTTGGGGTTTCGGTTCAAGAGCTTTGTTTGGGTTTGGGATTTTGTTTGTAGGACATAAAAAGGTTCTGATTAACAAAATCTGAAAAGCTTCCAGGGTTTATCGCTGAGGGTTTCTATAAGGCTTCATCAAGGGTGGATGGTGCGCAGGGCTTTTGGGTTCAGAGGAGGATTTAAGTCTTAGTTGATTTTGGTTCCCATATGGGAGTTTCCAAAAATTGGGACCTTATTTTCGGGTCCTTATAAGAAGGAGCCTACTATTTGGGGTACTATATAAGGGTCCCCTATTTTCGGAAACCCCCATATCGCAAGGCTTCAGGGATTTCTTAGAGTGCAGGATTGCCCTCGCCAGTCGGTTGAAGGCTGGATGCCTGGCATTAGCAGTTTCGAGGTTTGGAGTCTTATGCACGGCACCCGGAAGCCTCATCTACCCTAAACCCTGAACCCTAAACCCTCACCCTAAACCCTAAACCCTAAACCCTCATCTACCCGAAGCCCTCAACCCTGAACCCTTATCCCTAAACCAAGAACCCCAGACTTCTAGACCCAAGAGTACCCATGGAGGCCGAGGATTCTTTAGAGTAGACTTCGGGCTATATAGAAGATGTCTGATCGTTTTGGGGTTTTAAACACATTCAGGTTTCGTGCTCAGGCTTCAGGGTTGGCAAGGCTTCAAGGCGATGTAAGGACTGGATGCGCTGGGGCACAGAGTTTCGAAAATGTACTATAAGGCTGCTATCCAGGTGTAGAAAGACGGGTATGCGCCGACATATGCCGACAATTCCGATCTGCGGTGGGGCTGTTCTTTTTCCTGTACAGGCCACCCTCATCACGACAGAAACAGCCCAATCCCCAACGGCCTGCCAAATCGGACAGAAACTACTTCCGTAGAAGATTGCGAAAACTTGGATCATCTAGGCACGAAAGCTAGACTTACTTCATAGTGCCTTGATAAGAAGCAGCTCTCAAACAGATTCCGAATCCCGAAAACCAAACCTAGCCTAATTCGGCCCGGAAGACACAAACCGAAACCTCCGAGCAGTTAACCCTTAAACCACACCAAAACCTACAGTAACCCGTGCACATCCATCCACACCGTGACACCCTGAACTTCCGAAAACGTCCTCCGCGCTGGCTCCCAAACGAGCACCGCACCCATCGACCCTACGTCTTAAACTCTACAAAACCTTTCGAACCCCATGAACCCCCTTGAGCCCATACTCACTCGCATTGATTTACGCCACCCCTTAGAGACCACCACCGGTCCGAATTTCTAGAGCATGCCAGCTAGACCCCCAAAATCCCAAACCGAGCCGAAAATCCGCTGTTTCGAAATCCCCCAGTTACACTCTCACAACTCGGACCCAATTGAGACAGAGGATCGAAAAGCTCGAGCTCTGCGACGGCCCACTCCGTCGCAATAGGCCACGGATCCCAATTGGCCTAAGCTTCGCTGTTTGGGTAGCCATGCCCGGTTGAGGGTTTAAGGCTTAGGGCTCAAGGTTCTTGTTTGCACCCTTGTGGGTGCACTCCTTGGTACAGTTATCGAATAGAGTTTATGCTTTAGTACATCTTGAGAGTGAAATTAAAGATTCGCATCGGCCATGTGTTTGGGGTTCGAGAGTTTGCGTCGGTGTGTTTCAAAAGTGAGATTGGGCATGAGCCTCTCGCTGCTTTGTATGCTTCGATCAGCCGTGCGTTTTTAGTGCGAAACTTTGCATCATGTGTGTTTTCCCTCTGTGATGCGTGTGTGTTGAGTTTGAGGGTTTGCATCGGTGCATTTTGAGCATGACATTTTGCACTGGCCATGTGTTTTGAGCACGGGATTCTCCGCGAGCCGGGCGATTTGAGCTTGAGGCTGCAAACGGGTGGCACTGCTCCAGGGTGAGCGATTTGCATGAGAGGCTGAATCTTTAGCATCTTCTGCCCTACACCCTAAACCCTAGACCCTAAACCCTAAGGTTCTCCTCTCTCGCTTTGTCTTTTTCTGCATCTTGGGCCTGCAGGGACTGGGATTAGGACCATCGAAGGCGAGATGGCTCAAGTCCCAGATACATCTGACAGAGAGAAGAAAGCAGAAGGTACGAAGTTTAGGGTTTAGGCTTGAAATATGTCCGAATGCTCCGAATGACGGGCTACCAACTCGAAGAGCCTCACATCCGGATGCAAGCTTTGCACTTTGACGGCGAGGCTTTCGACGAACAGTCCCTGTACAATGCCGCTAACACACGGCACCAGGCTCAGATCATGTGCCGAGCCTCTCTACACTGAAATGGGGGTTTCCGAAGATAGGGGATCCTAATATAGTACCCTAAATAATGGGATCCTTACTATAAGGACCCCAAAATAAGGTACCCCTTATTTTTCGGAAACTCCCAAATTTGTCAGAGAGGAACCGAAGCTCATCCCTCATTCCTGTCCTGGAGTGCCAGCTGGGCCGATTCTGTCGCGCTGCTCGGTCCGGCTTCCGAGAAAGAGTCCTGGATCTTGCCCCACTCCTCCGAGGTTAGCATGCGGAGATCCCCCACAGATGAAACATGGTGACCCGTAGGACCATCCTCCGGCTCGGCCTTTGTGGATATGTTTGCCATCCCATCTTGTGGGCCTCGGTGCGCGCTCTCTTCCTCCTTCCTTGTCTCCGGCTGGCCCAAGCGTGGAATGTGAAGCACTGGGCAGTGGTTTGCCGTGGAGTGGCCACAGCTATCACTTCTGCACCCACATCGATTCCTGTGTTCCCACCAACAGATCAGCTTGCCTCGAGCTTCCGGTCGAGCGGTCTGAAGGCAGATCTCGGCCTGCTGTTCAAAGCCGTGAACATCGGTGATGTTATTGGATTCCAGCCGCAGCCACAACGGCAGTGGCCAGTTCTTGCTGCCCGGTCGCGCGGATGGATAACTCCTGTTTTCTGCCACTGCCTTGATAAGCTCGAGCGCACCAGCGGTCTTGACTTGGTTGTGTGAGAGGTGCAGCTCGAAAATCGCCCATGGTGCGGATCGGACCCATTGCGCTAAAAGCTGTGCACTGCGGCAGCTGAACTTGTTTCGATAGAACTTGGCGGCTCCGATGACGACCCTGGCCTGCCTCAACGTGAGGAGCAAGATCCTCAAGGCCTCATCGCTCAGGTCATTCTGAGAAATGTCCACCTCATGAGCCAGCACGATGTCGTCGCTGGACACGTAGAGCTTGCGCACCTTCGCCTCTTTCAAGCGACGTAGCTCTGTGGGGAACCATGAGCAAAAGCTTTGTATTGTGCGCTCATCAAGCCCCATCTTTGCCAACCGAATGGTGAGAAGCCCATCAGCCGAGACTTGGACATAGCTTGCCCAGCTCCAGTGAGGCCCACCAGAACCGGACCTCATGTCTCGCTGAGGTCTCTGCCACTCCCTGTGCTGCTTCGGGTACTGCTTCTGGGCATACCAACGTTGCCACTCCTGCATGGTTGAACTGTGCGAGCTTTCTATGAACCCAACAGTTGGCAAACATCTTTTGGCAGGCTAGCCGTTGCGGACCCCTCGCATAAGAATGTGCGGAATACGGAATACGTGGAAGAAAGCAACGGTGCGTCTGAGATGAGTGTCAGTTGCATTTCAGACCAAGGCTCGATACAACCCTAATGCGTGTCAAGTGCCTGTCAGGTGCTGCTTACGTACAGTTCAATTACGTTTCGGCATGGTCGGCGATCGCAGAGTCGCCACGGTCCTGGCGCTGGTTTGGGTCGGAACCTGGAAGACAGAACGTCCTAAAGCTGACCGACAGAAGCGGTGCGAGCTCCAGTTTCTGGGATAGGACCATAACCCTCAGCAAGCAACCGCCGGGCTCCAAGAAGAGCGATATATGACAAAAAAGTGGCTCCAAAGGCGCCCGTTGTGGCTCCAAGTAGCAGCCCGGAAACTGAAACCCGGAGCAAACACAATCGAAATCACAGAACAGAGTCCATCAAAGACCTGAGCTCGCACCGCTTCTTGTGCCGGTCAGCTGTAGGCCTGCAAGCCTTCACATTCTGAACCAAACGAGTGCCAGGACCCTGGCGACTCCACGATCCCCGACCACGCTCAAACTCACCTGAAATCGATCTGAAATGAACCTGGTCTGCACGAAGAACAAAGAAGGCTGTGATCTGCAAACGCCGCCGAAACGCACCTCACTTGCACCGTGCTCTCTTGGCTCCTGGTCCTAGCTAGCTCTTCGGCAAAACCCCTGGCTATCCTAACAAATCATAACCCTGGAGCCTGGTTCCAGCACCTCCCCGAAAAGATGTTTACTGCTCAACCCTGTCCTCGTCAGTCCAGGTGTCACGCTTCCATTCTGCCTTCGTCTCTTGGACGGAAGGTCTTCCTGACTGCTCTTCGTGTTCAAGTGGGCGCTCATGTGGCCTCCCATCCTCGTGGACAGGTGCATGACTGGAGCTGTCCTCCGGCACGTCTCCAACCCGAGGAGGTTGAAGCTGCGCTTCCGTGGCCTCGGTCGGCACAAACTCCTCGTGAATGTGCTCGGGCCTGGAGAACTCCTCGTGAATCTGCTCCGAGGTCGTTGAACTGCAAGTCTCGAGAGGATGCGTTGAGGGCTCACTCGGGCCGATTCCTGCATCCTCCACGAAGGCACTCGGAGCGATTTTGTTGCCCTTTGCAATGGATACCGGTGGCTGGGAGGTTGGGTCGGTCCATCCAGCTTGAGGAGGGCCGAGCCCTGTGGATGACGAAGCATCCGTAGCAGCGGCTGTGGAGGGAGGCTCTGGTTGTGGTATGATTTTGTTCTTCTTGGTCTTCTGCTTAAGCCTGTCAGGCTGATCGAGGTCCGCGGCAGACATGGCTGGCAGAGCTTCTGATGCGAACTGCCTGAATTAAACATCATGAACTCATGTTCTTCACATCCGAGCTTGCGTACTTGAATAGGAGATCGTGCTTCAACTGCTCGGAACCCTTAAGCATTCAGCTGCAGTCGGGCATGTCACCTGTCAGCACCCCCAGATCCATCATTGTCGTCATCATTACCCTCAACAAGACCAGCACCTCTGCATAGCTTCATCACTATCTTCTCAAACCCAACACCCCAATCATGAGCCCAAGGCACCTCCGCTAAGAGGGGCTTCAGCCGCCACTTGGAGTTGGGCTCCACAGTCAGGTCCTCGCGAAGGTTTCTGCTTGGGTCGGCCCTAAAGTTCCTAAAGCCCGCAAACCTTTCAAGCCCAAACCCTAAAACCCTTAACTCTAAACCCCATAAAACCCCAAACTGCCCACCCTGCATCCCTGAAGCAGTGTCCAGGCCCCGAGGCCCAAGGCCCACAAATCTAAAACCCATCAGAGCTCAGAGATTTTGGGAGTCAGACCCGGAAGCCTCGCAGTAAACCCCGCGGATCAAAGGGCGATGGAGATAGGCATCATAATTTTAATCCCAATGGCCATCATGAAAACCATGTAAATGGCTATAATCATACGAATACTACCCATCAGAATCATAATCACAAAAAAAGCACAACAAGAACAGCGACAAAAACATCAAAAAAACTGTGGTAACACTATGACCATAATGATAAACATGACAGCCATAACTGTAACCAAGATGGCAACAACACAAAATACAATGATCAGAACCATCTTAATCATTATCTTAATCCTTAAAATAATAATGTCGGCCATTGATAACAACAACAATAAAAAAAAATGAATGGCAATGATAATCGCAAATAATAAGGCATGGTGATAATCATGATACTATCCACAATAACGATAGCAATAGAAACAACAGTAACACGAATAAAAACAAATAAACAATAAACAATAACAACACTCAGAAACCTACGGTCGCTGATGTAAATAAATCCTGCATTACCCAGAATAAGGAATTTGCCTTAATTCCCATACTTTAGGGTCCTTAAGTTCTTAAGCATTCAGCAATAATAGTATAAAGGAGGAGGCATCTTCCCGGTCCAGAAACCGACCGTCGGCTTCCACGCCTCCGGGTGGCGGAGGAAGCGGAAGGAAAGCAGCCGGTTTAGGGTTTTGGGCTTGGGGGTGCAGTATTTTAGGGTTGAGGGCTTAAGAGCTCTAGGGTTTAGAGGGGCTTAGGGCTGAGATTTTTTGATTTAGGGTTTACGGTTTTGAGGATTTTCGGGGTTAGGAGATAAGGGCTAAAGGTTTGGGGCCAGAAGGTGCTGTTAAAACTTGTGGTTGACCTCTCACCCCTTTTGACTAAACTTTGAAAACAAACGCTCCGACACACGAAGTCCTGCGGATCCTGAACCCCCGAAAGGCTGAGAACCCGGAAGAGCGGATCAAAGATGCAACTCGCGACGTCGAAAAAGCCTCTAAACCCGACCTCCTCCCATCGACGCCGCCCACCCAGCTTTCGAACCCTCCAGCCCTAAACCCTAAACCCTAAGCCCGAAACCCTAAACCCTAAACCCTACTACTGTTCATGATTCGGACCGAAAGTTGACCTAAACCTACTTACATTCCAAAAGCCCCTCGAAGCAGCCCTGCTTCGGCGAAGGTTGCCACGCACCTCCCGTGTTCACGAAGGTTTTGACACGTACCTGGGGCATGACTGCGCTATTTCGGGGCTTCAGTCTCGGGTCGAATTTAAGGTTTACGCTCTCGCAACGGTTTAGGGTTTAGGGTTCAGGGTTCAGGGCTTAAGGTTTAGGATTTAGGGTTTAGGGTTTAGGGTTTAGGGTTTAGGATGTTGCCGATGCTTTTTCATCCTTGAACTGTGGCATGGGGGCGAAAGGGAAACTGCAGGGCTTTGAGTTTTGGGGATGTTGAAATTCAAGGGGCGACTTCATCAATCAACTAAGACATGCCTCGGGTAGTACCTGGCATGGCACGCAGGAGGAAAAAATTCCACCAGGAGACCCGAAACCGTACACACCCTCAACCCCAAAGCAGTCAAGCCCAATCTGCTCATTCCTTGAAACCCCGACCCCAAACACTGAATCACTCCTAAACCGATTCCTCAACCCTATCAATCCCAAGCTCTATAAGCCCTCTAACCCTCAACCCCGCAGTTTAAATCTCAAACCTTGAACCACGTCCCAAACCGTTTAAAATCCTGAGCACTAAACTGAAGAGCTGAGATCCCGACCCAGCTGTTGCCATCCCAACGGTCAAGTCCTTGTGCCCCGGTGCGTTGGAACGCAACGATAACCAGGGCTGAAATCTACCGCAGCCTACCATGACTTTCAGGGTTGAGGGTTTAGGCCTTTACCATGTGTCTTTGTGGGGCCTTACACAGAAGTAGGAACGGTAGGGTCTGAAGCTTCGGGAGGAGATGTAAACGATCTCGAATCATTGAAAGAGCGGCCCTGCTAGCACGACAAATGCATCGGACCCTGCCTATGGTTGAGGCCGAGTGGTTCGCATCCACAGGCTGCATCAAGCGGATGCACTTGGCCTGGCACGAGTGGGCATCGCTTCGGGTGAGGAAGTACGGAACTTCAGCCCAGAATTACTGCTAACCGCTTGGGGTTCAGGGTTGGATCGGCATGCTTCCGGCTTTCTGGGCTTATGAATTGGTGGCTCAGATGTCGAAAGGGAATCGCAAGAAAGTCCTGTTTCACTACTCGCGCGGGCGATGAATCAGGAAACTTACGGCCACGACCAAACCACCAAACTGTCCGAAACAGTCCACCAACCCTACAACACCCTTACAACACCGAGAAGTCCCTCACAAACCCTCCAGCAGACCCCGTACAAAACCCTCAAGACCCGAATCCAAAGGCTCCGTATGGTCCCAGCATTAGAGTAGAGCCTCGAAGGTTGTGAAGCCGCTGTCCATGCCTGGCACGCAAGGAAGGCAAAGGCCATCGAGGGCAGGCTCATATAGCATTCGGGTAAAGGCCCCTTGACCTCAAGTCCATGAAACCCAAACAGGCACTCTCCCTGGTCGCTCTTTTACGGCACCACAAGCGGGAAGCTTATCCTCCGGCACAAAGGCTCGTGCAGCGAAGCAGATCACGAAACCAAAAGCTTCGTCAGCGTTGCCTCTAACTTTGCTGTTTATGTTTTACTTCCTCGTCACAATTTCCTGCCGTTGATGATTCTTCTGCTTCTGCGACGAATCAAGACTTCTGCTCCTGCTGCTGGTTCTGCTGGTGCTGCGACAACCCCACTTTGGCACCATGATCATCGTAGTTGGTCGCAGGCGTAAGGAATGTTTGACCTTCGGGGTTTCGAGAGCTGCCTCGTGTCCGCGGCATGAAGGGACATCTCTCTGCTTGAAACACCGACTTGAGGCTTCCACGGTTGACAGGTCTGAAGATGCTGTTAGGATCAAGCCTTCTATACCTCAGGGATCTGAAAATGGGCGTAGGGGTTTAGGGTTTAGGCCGTACTGTAAGGCTTCGGGATACTGTTCAGAGCTCAAGTCCAAGCTATGCCTCCTCTCTTCATGCCAAGCTAGTAGTGAAGCTCCAGCTGTACAAGGAGCATCATCACAGGCACAGCCCAATCGGAAGACCCACCCTAGCCTCGAAACATCCCCAAGTCAGCATCAACGTCTGTCTGACAGGTGGCCCCACCCCTGGAGCATACTCCTGGATAACCTTTAGCCCTAAAGTCGTGGAGCCCTATCAATTTATGTACACCCTAGTTAGACTTTGAAACCTTAAACCGTGCTAACACGATACCATAATCCCATGATCCTCTTGCCATGCCCGAAACCTATCGCGACTACATTCTCTGTCCCTTGAACCCTCGCTGATTTCCACTTCCGAAAGCCCGGCACATTAAACACTCAGGGCTTCGGCTTTAGGATTTAGGGCGTAGAGACTATTGCAGGTCACAGCTGCAAGAACCTGCCGACTGGCGTTCACCTGCCACCCTACGCGTCACTTGTGGCATCCGAGCTAGATTGGCCCTCATCCTGGCAGCGATGCTTACAGCTCAGGGGCCTGGTAGGGTGTCTTTATAGGTTTTTCAAGAAACTTCTACACGATTGTGGCAAGGCGTCTGATGGGCTTTGAAAGGAGTTTGGGGCTCAGGGTCCAGGAGATATAAGATCACGGTTCAAGCTAAGCTTGGGCTGTAAGGCTGTAAGGTTCGTGGAAGGTTCATATACAGGCTCCCTCCGGGTGCTCCCCCTCCCAGTTCGCTGTTTTTGAAGGCCATCTTCCGGTGCAGCAACGCAGCTCGCCTCACTACCGCCATGCTCACCAGAAGTATCAGTCTCTGCGTTTACCCACGTTCTCCCTACAGGCGCTAGCCCCATGGATCTCGTCCCTTTCCAACTCATCTTCACCTGCCTTGTCCATCGTCGGCGGCCCTCTCTAAGGTGTCCTCACCCTCGTCGTCCCCGGCCACAGTCTCCATCCGTGTTGCTGGTTCCCCACTCGGCCCTGATTCAGCGTTTCGAGCTTGGGATTGTGATCGGGCCCAGGGCTCTGTGTCTCTCGCGGGCTCAGCAGTCTCTGCGCCGCGACGCAGCCAGGGGCTCCGGACTCAACAGCTTTCTCTTAACCCGAAAAACCCTACAGCCCAAAGGCCCTAAGACTGTAAACCCTAAAGCCCTTGAGCCGTTTCTCCGACCCAGCCTTCTTGAGCGGAGGGGAGTCGTTTGCGGCCTTTTGGGGGGTCGGCGTAGAAATGTCTTACAATGGCAGGGCCTGGCCTGGACTCTAGGGTGTGGGGCTACACTTCTGTATGGTTGAAAACGCTGGCATGTAGGGTTTAGGGTTTAGGGTTTGGGTTATTGTAGTATGATTGTTAGTCTACTTCCCGTAACTTTGGAAGTATATAAGAAGACTACGAGCTGATACTGCCAGGGAGAAAGGGATTCAGCTATTGTCAGGGAGGGTTCTTGATCATCTGTGGGGCACTGTACCTGGAGGTCGGAGCCAATATACATGAAGGAAACTACTGGCCATACGGGCTATGTTACGGCCCCTTCTTTTCTCACAAACCCCCATCACGCAAGGAAGAAGCAGTGTGTTGAAAGAGGCCTCGAATCCTAAAGTCGTAAAGCCCTCGATTTAGGGTTTAGGATTTAGGGTCTGGGGTTTAGGGTTTAGGACCCTCAGAAGCTTAAACCCCAAAACCCAAACTATCCTGAATTCATGCAACAACCTTGCACGGAGCCCCACAGTTTAAATGATGGGTGGAATGGTAGAAGCCTGAAACCATGAATCCGAAATCACACCCCCAAACACCAAAACCCAAGGCCCTTCGACCCTAGATCTCTTAAGCCTGAACCCCCCAAAGCTAAACCCTCAAATCCAGTTTCTCAGCCTGGAGCTCTCTTATGTGCAGGAGTGAACTATTCAGGGACGGTGGGACAACACATTCAAAACTACTTGGCAAGCCCGGACAATTAAACCCGAGGCCTTAAACGCGTACCCAACCCTCTGTCCCGCAAAAAAAAAACAATAAACCTGTGCCCAAAACTACACTATACTACACCACACACTACTGCTATCTATCTGCTCTGCTCTTCTGCAGAAACCGCAAATTGAATCCAACAGCCTCTGTGTTTCATATCCTAAAAACCCTAAACCCTAAAGCCCCAAAACCACTGAACCCTAAACCCTGAACCCCAAACCCTCAAGCCCTAAACCCGACAACCCCAAAGACCCGGAAGTCCTCCAGGATTACCTCGGGCTCCAGAAGAGCTCGTAAGGCGGGCAGGGACCTTGGGGGCTGAACCAGGTTTAGGGCTGTAGGCTTTAGGCTAGAGGGTTTTAGGGTTTAGGGTTTAGGGTTTAGGGTTTAGGGTTTATGGCTTAAGGCTAAGGCTTTAGGGGTTTAGGGCTTTAGGGTTTACGGCTTTAGGGCTTTAGGGCTTCAGGGGTTTAGGGTCTAGGGCTTTAGGGCTTTCGGGGTTTGGGGCTTTTTTCACTCGCGCTCGACCAGGTCAGGCGAGGATCCCAGACGACAGCAACTAGACCCAGAGACCCATTGTACTCCCTTGAAACTCACTCAGTACACTACATGCTTGAAGCATCTAGGCAAGAACTCTCCTGACGAGCAAAATGTCCAGCGCTTCAGCAGATGTGCATCACACCTGCCTCACACTCATGTGGGGGTTTCCGAAAATAGGGGACCCTAACATAGTACCCTAAATAATAGGATCCCTATTATAAGGACCCCAAAATAAGGTACCCCTAACTTTCTGAAACTCTCATGTCGTAACTCTCCCGGGTTTGGGGCTTAGGGTTTAGGGCTCTCGGACAATGCAGGCGAGGTTGATGCAGGTGCGAAGGCGAGCTCGTGTGGCTCTAGACGTCGGAGTGACTGCAAGCTTGACAACCCCATGTTTAGGGTTCAGGATCTAGAGTTTAGGGTTTAGGGTTTAGGGGTCTAGCCTTGGGTTTAAGGTTTAGGGCAAAGTGTAGGGTTTGAGGCGTCAGCGCTCCTGTTGAGGGGTTTGGGGATGTAGGGTCTACCCTGGCTCCCTTGGTTCCTGGAGTTCAGGGCTTTTGCCTCGGAGTTCAGTGTTTTGGCGTTTTTTTTCAACTTTAGGGTCTGGTCGCCTTTGTTGCAATTTTTCTTCGGAATAGACATGGGCTCCTAAACCCTTTTACACCTGGACTACGCATATGCCAGGAACCGGGGCTCCTAAACCCTAAACCCTAAACCCTAAACCATAAGGAGGTTTCTGTAGTATGCTTTGTAGGGAACCTAGGAGAGTATTGCTAAGCATCTTTTTGCCAAACCCTGAGCTGCAGGACTGCAACAAAAGGTTAGGGTATAGAACTTTATGCCTTAGGCTCTAGCCCTAAACCCTAGACCCTAACCCTTTAGGTTTAAGGCTGAAGCTTTAGAGTTTGGGGTTTGCGGTCCGCAGTCTACCCCTGGAGCTGCCTCATCAGATACATGCCTTCACATGCAACTGCTAGCAACCCTCTTACACCTGGGCTCTGCCTATGCCAAAACCCTTTTTTTTTGTCAGCAGTATGCCAAAACCCTAAACCCTAAACCCTAAGCCCTAAGCCCCTAAACCCTAAACCCTAGTAGCAAGATGCTCGGGGCCCCGGGGGCAGTGACTGAAACTTCCGACAACCTCGCAGCTCGAGATGGGGTACAACTGTGTCCCCCGTTTTGTTGGGCCGTAGATGGGTTTAGGGTTTAGGGTTTAGGGTTTAGGGTTTGGGGATGGGAGCTAGCCTTTCTGTTCTTTGGGTCCGTTTCTGGGTTCCTTACGTCAAGAGCTCCATAACACACAGACGGCCTTGAAGACTCGGGTTGACACGTAACCATACCCCCTGCCCAACTCAACGGACCACTCCTGTACTACAAACCAGCGTCGTGATGACAATGACTGACATATGATGACAGCAAAGAAAACAAACATAGATCAATCTGCAACATGGCAATGCTAGGAAACTTCCGGGACTGCCGTTCAGAATCCAGCTTTTGCAGATCTTAAAGGTCGCCAGGATGCGTGTCTTCCCCTCGCGGGCAGTCATCAGTAGTCCAACCTTCGCAGACTTTCCGCAATGACTATGCTAGTCTACAGCTCTAGCTGCGTTTACTCTGCTTGCTGCTCGCTGCCTAATGCCCCATCGCTCTCGGTACTCTTTTTTCTATGCTTGCTCTGATTGCTCCTCTCCCTCTTCGCTTCCTATCAAGCTGAAACCCGATCGCCGAAAGGCCTTCGGTAGGTGGCAAGGCGTCCGTCGAGCGTATCCGATAATAGTCCTTGGTCGGCTGTAGGGATTTCGAGAGAGGTCCAAAGCCTCAAAGTCCTGACATGGCCAGGGTTTAACATTACGCGGACTTCACGGAGGATGCCTCTCTTACCAGTTCAAGCCGTTATCGGAAACCCCCCATACCATGAGCCTAGGGGCAGCATAAAGAAGCAGCAGCAGTGCCCAAACCCTAAACCCCTAAACCCTAAACCCTAAACCCTAAACCCTAAACCCTAAACCCTAAACCCTAAACCCTAAACCAAACTCTCTGAACCCAGGATCTCCCCGCTGTAGGGCTCCCACAACCCCGAGCAGCTGTGATGGTGATGGTGCCTTTTGTCTTACGGCTGGCTGGGTTGCAGCATAGGGGCCCTTCGAAGTATGTATGAATAGGTAGGTTCATAGGAACCAGAAGGGGATGTAAAGAAGTTCCCCCAGAAGTATGTATGAATAGGTAGAATTTCATAGGAACCGGAAGGGAAGTAAAGAAGTTCCCCAAAGTGCAAGCAAGCTCATGACCTTAGGATGTAGGATGTAGGGTCAGGGTGCAGCCCGAGCGACACCATGCTTTGTGGTGAGATCACCGGCATTGCTGAAATACCTCGGCGCCGAACCCAAACCCTAAACCCTAAACCCTAAAACCCTAAACCCTAAACCCTAAACCCTAAAACCCTAAAACCCTAAACCCTAAACCCTGAACCCGTGGCTTCCACACCAAAACCGCCAGGCTCCGAAGGCTAGGTAGCGCAACCCTAAGGGGAACTGTGACAGGAACCCCCAACCCCAAATCCCTTCCTAAACCCTAAACCTTAAAAGCCTAAACCCAAAACCCAAATCCGGAAAACCTTGCAAAAACCTCCGTAAAGCTCTCTCTCTCTCTCTCTCAGGACTCAGCCACGACGCAAATGCTCCAAATCTGAGCTCCTTTCCCCTAAACCCACTCAGGTTCAGGTGTGCTTCGTGCACGTTGCAAGCACTGTCTATGGGGTTAGGGTTTACGGCTTACGATTTAGAGTTTAGGGTTTAGGGTTTTAGGGCCTAAGGTGAGGGGGTTTAGGGTTTAGGGTTTGGGTTGAGCTGTGGTGCTTACACATCTGTGGAATTTATGGCCCAGAATTACAGGGTTCAAGGTTGGGGTCCTAACTGTTAGAGCCGGCTAGGGTGTAGCATTCAGGCTTCTAGGGTTCCGGATTTCCATGACATCCGCTGTGGCTGCAGTCCTTTCAAGAAGCCAGAGCTCTGAAACTCCCACCCCTAAACAGCAGCCTCAACACCCCGTACATCCAAGTTCCCTCTCCCGAAACGTCGCGGGTTTCGGGTTGAGGGCTTCAGGGTTCTACGGGGCACCTCCGAAGACAGAGTCCTTTAATTGCGGCTTCTTCCTCAGAGCCTTATTGGCTATTGGGCTTCTGATTTCTGACCTCAGCAACCTCTGCAAGGAATCAGGCTTGAACTTCGGAGCCCTCACAGCCCCAGATGCCAGTATGGCGTGCCCCGCCGCATGACGTACCTTCCAGCAGACATGGGCTCAGGGTTCAAGGGTGTTGGGCTTCGGGCTTCGGGTCTGGGGTTTCAGCACTCACACTCCAGAGTCGTTCGAGCCAGGGTTTAGGGTTTAGTTTTACGGTTCGGGTTCAAAGGCAAAAAACTGCCTAGCGCTGCGCTTTATGGACCTATCGGTTCCTTGCAAGGTACCGGGACAGAGCAGGATGCAGTTTGGGACAACACATCTAAACCTAAACCTGAGTGCAACATGCATGATCGGTTCATGCCCCTGTCGCTGGCGCGCGGTCCTTGCACAGAGTGAGGCTTTTCTAGTTCTTGCTCTCGGAGCATTTACCCGAATCTCTAAACCCTAAACCCTAAACCCTAAACCCTGAATCCTAAAACCTAAACCCTAAATCCTAAACCCTAAACCCTAAACGCATTTACGCTTCTTCGCCTGAGCCCCTGCGGAAGAATTCACGGTCTTGGGCGCTGCTCTGAGGCCTGTGATTCAGTCACCTGAGACAGACCCCTCAATCACGAAACCGAAAACAAGTTCAGAGTTTAGAGATCGAAGACTTTGGTCTAGAGTGAAATCTTTGGGGAAAAGTGCTGCGACTCCGGGTTTACGTGTCGAGGAGTGTGGGCTTCGCAGGTCTGCCGGGCCTGAAGAGCATGATTCCTTTGGTGTTGGTGAACATGGCGGCATCGTTCATGCGCCGGGATGACTTGAAGTAGTAGCCGTTCACCTGAGATTAAAGATCCAAGCATACTAGGGATGAAGATCACACTCCTAAGTATCCATGCTGACGAGCTTCCCTTCGGTTTCTGACAGTCGGTGTTGGGTTCAAGGTTTAAGGTGGTCGAACTCCAACTGCAGCTCATGGCAGACAGCACCTTTCACATCACATTCTGACCGCGGAATCCTGAAGCCAAACGCCCACACCTTCCCCGCAAGAAGTGAGCCCCATGCACCAAAAAGCCTTGATAGCCATGAGGAAGCCATGAGTCGAATGCACTGCGGTTTTCGGGAAGCTTCAAATCTTTGGGGCTGTAAGGGTTTAGACCCTCGACAGCCGCCTCACAGAAGCCTCCCGAAACCCCTGCCCCCAAGTACTCGAAAAAAGAAACCTTGAAACCCTAAAACTCCTCAGCACTTCCGGGTGGGACCAGCCCTAAACCCGAAACCCTCGGTCTTTTTTAAAAGAAGTTTAGGCCTGAACGGTATGACACAACGATCGTCCCTGAGCAGCTGGGCAGCAATGCTCACGCCAGCCTTTTCAACCAGGTAAGCAGCTGGCTGTACGATGACCTGCGGTTTTACTTAAAGGATCATGGGACTTAGTAAGTAGGGTTATATATAAGGTAACTATACTTATAACCCCAATTAGGGGACTTATAACCTTACTTACTAAGTCCCCTGATCCTCCAAGCAGGGTCAGCAGGAGAGGAAGGAGGTAGGGTCGAGGCCCCTACGAGCGGGATTGTTGTCGACTGTCGCTGTAACACTCACTGCCCCAGGAGCTTCAGGGTGGATGGAGGAGTTGAGCGATGAGCACATCCAAACTTGCAGAACTCCGAAACCTCAAAGCCCTCTTGGGTCGTAACCGAAGCCCAAAGACCCCCACCTCTGGCATCCAGGTCTGCGCCTAGAACCCAGAATTGAAAACGACGACTTCTCTCCACCGCATCAACCATGTTGCTACGATGGCTGCCTCTATCCCTATGTCATGACGTTGGTTTCCATCTGGCAGTCCACGGCCTGGATCGTCGAATCGAAGGTAATGCCGGCACCTTCGCTCGAACAGCAACGAGAGACTCGTGACAGACTGCCTTCAGCGCAAAAGGTCGTGGGGGATTTGAACGGGGATCGGGGTCTTGAGGATAACCTCCACTAACCTCCCATCTAACATCTGGCATCCCTATACCCCAGCGGATTCGCTCCGCTGTCATATGTCTGCCCAGCGAGTCTAAGACAAAAAAGGGCCCTGGACTTTGACCTTTCAGGCTAAAGCCTCTACATAAGGCTCTTAGGCCCCAAACCCTAAACCCTAAACCCTAAACCCTAAACCCTAAACCTAAACCGTTTATGGAGGAGCCGAGCCTGCGGCCCCCCGTTCTCGCGTCTCTGATGCATCGCTCGTGCTGTACGAAGATAATAAGATTGAATACTTGGAGGATCATGGGACGTAGTATGTAAGGTTATAAGTCCCCTAATTGGGGTAATAAGTATAGTTACCTTAGTTATAACCCTACTTACTAAGTCCCATGAACCTCTAAGTAAGACAAGACGAAGTGCGCCCTAAACCCTAAACCCTAAACCCTAAACCCTAAACCCTAAACCCTGAACCCTAAACCCTAAACCGTTCCAGGTTCGTGGGGGTTCTGGGCAGCTTGCGGTTTCGGGACTTGGGGCTGGGTGCCTTGGCTCTAGGCTTCTCTCGTCTGCCCGGTGCCAAGCGAATTTCAAGTCGAGGTCTACCACGAGATTGGGGGTTTAGGGTTTAGGGTTTAGGGGTTTAGGGTTTAGGGTTTTTTCCCACCCGCCTAGCTGACTGCGTCGCACTGCAGGGAACTAAACTACGATACAGGAAAAAATGTGCACATTGTGCACATCCGCGGAGTCGCGGAACAACATGTTACAAGCGCGCTCTAGTGGGGAGCTGTATGAGGATAGCTTGCAAGGTTTAGAGTTTCGGGTTTAAGGGTTTAGGTTTAGGGTTTAGGGGTTTAGGGTTTGGGGGTTTAGGGTTTGGGGTTAGAAAAGTAGCCAAGTTTCTGCCGACTGTCTGCTGGTCATCAAGGATCGTCCCTGCAGGTCGGAAAAAGGCAATGATGCTCGTCGGACTTTGTTGTCCCGTAAGCTGTAAACCATAAAAGCCCTGCCAGGACCCTTCAGTACTTCGTCGGCAACAAGAGAACGTATCCTTTATTGCCCATTTGCCTGACAACCGCAGTCGGTAGCTATCGTTTGTCACATGCACCTGCATACGGGCACCAGCTGAAACGGACAACGCTTTTGCAACTAGCTTGCAACCGTCACGCAGTGGACAACCCTGAAAACTAAACCGTAAACGCGAAACCCTAGCACGTAAACCCCAAAAACAAGCACACGAAATACAAACACAACGGTTTGAAGTCACATGCGCCGGCCTGGGGCCCACATGCCAATGAACTTCCAGGTTTGGACCCTACATCCAATATCTCAGAGGCTTTGCAGGAGAGGCGCTTGGATACAAAACTCAAAAGTTAGACTTATAAACAACAATTTCCAGCACAATTCCGGATACAACTGAATAATTTTCCCCTTGAGGAGGCGCCCTCGAAGACCAACTTGGACGGCCAGCGCTCTTCACCCAATAGGGTCTGAAGATGCTTTTTCACGTCCGCCACCTCTCGGTGGTGATGTTACGAACATTACAGAATGCCTGTGCGATGATGGCATGGGGTAAACAGCTTGGAAAATGGCAACAAAAATAGACTCTGGCACGGAGCTTCGAGATCAGCGCTAGCCTATCCGTCTCGTGATGCACCTCGAGCTGCAGTATGGCTCGAACTACTACAACATGGGCCCCGAACTTCAGAGGCTCAACATTCCAGAACGGTCAGAACTTGTACTCCCTCGATAGCACTGCAGGTATTTCCTATTTCATTTTCAGAGGTGTTCGCCATGGCTACACGCGTGCCGGCAGGATAATCCACAGGCTCCAACATGCTGCCTCAAGCATCGGAATCCAAAGCCAATGCATGTACCGTCTGCTCCCTTATCACCAGTCTAGTATCGGCTCGTTCAGAAAATGCTCGGATCGTTCAGAAAATGCTCGGAATTTCCACAATCCACGTGTTGAACCCCCAACTCTTCTCCCTGCCCAGCCAGCATGGGACGATTTAGCCGCTGCTCACCGAGCGCTTCCCCGGAGAGCCTGAGCACAGCATGATTTCTTTGCTGTAACCAAGCTATGCCCAGGTGATATATATATATATATATATATATGGGTAGTTCTCTAAATTAGGGTCCCTTTTTAAGTCCCCAATATAGTACGGAACCCTTATAAAAAGGACCTCAAAAGGGACCCAAATTAGAAAACTACCCATATTACCTTTGTAAACACAATGCAAAGTTGCTCGAGGGTTGAGCCATGGCAAGCCTTCCAAAAAACTATTTAAGCTGATTGTCTACGTCCGTGATAGGGCTCCAGGCACCGTTACAACGCCGCTAGCTTCACGATGGCTTTGGAAAGCATGGTGCACTACAATATGGCAAATTATGACCAACATGACAAGAACTTCGGAACAAGGCTCATGATGAAGTTCACGTTCAATTCCTCCTCGGCCTGCCAAGAAGCATCCGCGAGTCCAAGCTTGCATGCATCTCGACCTTTTCGTGTGCCCAACTACACAAATTCATTTCTTGGCGCCTCGGCTGCCCGGATGCGGTCGGCATACTCCAATAGCAACTGGGCGGCTAGGGTTGAAGCACTGCAACGTCGGATGTTTGGCATCACATCTTTGATTGAAGCAGCTTCATACATCTGCAGGGCAGCATTGGCACAGCATGGCACAGCACTCCTATCTCCAAGCCTCCACATGAGCTCGTGCAGCCACGCGACAGTACGCCCTGCATGGACTTGCTGCCGCTTCTTGGGGCAACAGTGCGGTTGCAGCAAATCTTGCAACCAGTGCTCCACCACCTTCCATCAAGACACTGTCAATTACTAATTAAATGCGTCCCGGCACTATATGACTATGCGCGAGTAGCCGTACGTGCCATCACGCAACAGATGCTTCACGAAGAAGTAACCTAGCGCCAACTCATCCCTGTGCACGGGCATCAGAAACAGTTCTACAACATGTGCTGCCTCCAAACTCAATGCACCCTGTTCTTCCGGACCCACCATGGTTGCGTCGGAAAGGAAAAACTACTGGCGGTACACAAACTGTCATGGATGTTCATCAGGTCGTGTTCGTCATGCAACGCTGTCATCAGTATCTACGAATACATACACACTGTTCTTTGGCCTGGGCTGTCAGAGGAGTGCCATATTTCGCTGTTTGGATTGGCTGTGGCTGTGGCACTTGGGGTGTGTCTCGAGCCAAGTCCAGCAATTCCGACAAAGATCCAGCAAAATATGCAACAACTTTCCCAAACATGTCGGCTGTCCTATCCAGGCTTCTCCCACCGCCTGGGCTCGTGTAGAATCTTTGCGATGCCCGACAAACGCGCACTGCCCAGTAGCAACCTGTACAATAGCGCCCTGCAAAGGCCCAAGCACATCCACCGCCGAAGTTCGTCGGGTCGCCTACGCTGACAACATGTGACATCATGTGACGAAGAACTGTCTATACCGCCGGAGACAAGGTGCAACAATGCACCAAACATGTGATGATTACAACAAGCAGCGGCGAAGGCTGCACTCGGCTCTTCGTAAGCCCCTGGCCGAGGACATAACCGCAGTCCGACCTGGTTGACATAAAAACATGCTTAAATCTAAACATGTGATTTTTATGTTAATGTCACGCCTTTGTTCTGTGATTTAAGTACACCCTGTCTACATCCACGTGTGTCGGAGGAATCGTCAAAAGCCATTGTGACTCAAGGCATGGCTCCCTGG
Source organism: Symbiodinium sp. CCMP2456 (assembly GCA_905221635.1). Lineage (NCBI taxonomy): Eukaryota > Dinophyceae > Suessiales > Symbiodiniaceae > Symbiodinium > Symbiodinium sp. CCMP2456. The sequence continues at coordinate 1,760 of CAJNDV010031403.1, read as the reverse complement.
ACTGTTCCTTGGAGCTTCCAGTCTGGTCTTGATCGAATCTTGCTCAGCCTGGGGTTCCTGCAGAACCGTTGTGATTCAAAAGCACAACGGTTCTCTGGCTCCAGAACACGCTGACGCTACAGGCCGTCAAGTCGTCTGATGCTGCAGACGCGCGCTCTGGGGCTGGCACCCCCCAAAGAAGGAAGCCCTGCGCCCTACCCCGGCGCCATCCGGGCCACCCCCAAGCTTGCCCCCTAACATTGCTCGCGGCTACTCGACAGGCGAAGCCACCCCGCACGTGTCCAACGAAGACACTCACCAACTACTGATGACTGTTGTGCATTCTGTGCCGGCGCTGGCGGCAGACAGCGCAGCTGCGCCAGAAATGACCTCCACTACACCGCCTTGGCGTCCGGCACACGGCTACACCAGGGCGCGATGAAAAGTGACAGCGAGACGAATCCGTTAACGGCCCCTTGGCGCGTCATAGCTTGAAACTTCTTTCTTTGTCAACTCGTTTGATGGTAATACTTATTTGGTGAACAGCACACGAAACAATAAATTACGAGAAACGCAAGTAAAATGCCGCGAAAACCAACCTCGATGAAGCGCTGGCAAGCTCTACTCGCGAGATAGACAACTTGTACAACCTACACACACGGAGTTCACTGGCGTTCACAAGTTCACAACCAAAAACGGTTGCATGCGTTGGGTCAAGTCTGAATGTCGTCAAGGTTCACACGCCGCAACAGCTCGGGAAAAATGCGCGACGTAGGCAATACTGCGTGAAACGTCACGCGCGCTGTTGATGTGGGGGGTTGGTACTGGAGAGCTGGTGTAGCGACGGCATGGGAGAGGTGGGCTGGGCATTATGAAGACGCAAGATGCATGGGGATAGACTTATTCCGCGCGCTGGCGCTGGCGCTGGCGCTGGCGCTGGCGCTGGCGCTGGCGCTGGCGCTGGCGCTGGCGCTGTGGGGGTGGGGAGGATTGGCGCTGGCGCGCTGGCGCTGGCGCTGGCGCTGGCGTTCTGTGGGCCGTGCCGGCGCTGGCGCTGTGGAGCATGGCATGGCGGGAGGTGTCAGGGTGTGGCTGGCGCTGCTGGCAGTGCGGGGCAACTGCTAGATGTACTGCCACTACTACTACCGCTACTGCGACTGCTACCTGCTACTGATACAATACTGCTGGTAGTACTACTACTACTACTACTACTACTACTACTACTACTACTACTACTTAGAGATTCTGGTCGTTAGCTAGCATTTGAACATAATTAACATACTTACAACCGAAGTTTAAAAATATCTAAATAATTAACTTGGTTTTAAGCTCCAAGTTAGCAAGTGTTTATAAGTCAAAAAATTAGATTAAAAACTTTTTTTGCGCCCCTTTTCGAACAGTGACCGCGGTCCCAGTGCGAGTTTCAGCTGCGAGCTACGGGAGGGTTCAAGGCGCCGGCAGGCGGCTGGCGACGAGCGGGGGGCCGCCGCGAACCTCGGCGAGGACTTCGTGGAGGTCAGGCGCCGCGCCAGCATCGCAAACGTCACCACCAGGCAGCTCAAGGAGGGACGCCGCAAAGGCACGCATGGCAGCGACCGCAAGGAGGCCGGACCAACGTTGCACCCAGCCTGCACAGGCCGTAGCCCGGAGGAGGGGTGGAAGGCTGGCCGCTCGGTGCCGGGCAAGGTGACGGAGGTAGGAGGCAGCTTCAGCACCGAAGCGCCCGCCGACCTCGACCCCGATAACGACGAGACGGGCCCGTCGCGCGCTAGCGAGCTCGG
>CAJNDV010031402.1:30096-48693 GCA_905221635.1 Symbiodinium sp. CCMP2456 | reverse complement strand
CGGAGCGGCGGCTTCATATGATCTTGCCGTGAAGGGTTTTAGGGTTTAGGGTTTAGGGTTTTAGGGTTTCAGGGTTTAGGGATTGCGTTGCGTAGTTCTTGTCGGGTTTTGGGTTTGGTGTTTCATCGGTTTAGGCATTGTAGGGTCTAGGGTTTCTCGGGTTTGGGGTTTGGTGTTTCTTGCGTTCAGGGGCTCCGGGTTCTTGGGTTTGGGCTTGGGGCTTTACAGGGTTTAGGGTTTGTGGCGTAAGGTTGAGAGTTTCTGGTTTGAAGTGCAGGGCCTTTCGGGTTTATAAGGGTTGGGGTTGATGGCTTGAAGGTAAGGCTAAGTAAGGGTTTCGGGCATGGTTCACATAGGGTTTATTGTTTTTTGGGCTTCGGGCTTATGGCTGTCCTCAGACCCCTATAGGATAGAAAGGCGTTCCAGCCTCTGCCACCTTGAATGCTTAGGTCCGTAGCCTCATGCCCCATGCCAAGCTACAAGGTTCAGGGTTTAGGGTTTCGGATGTCGTGTTCAGGTTTAGGGTTAGGGTTTAGGACTTCGGGTTTTGGGGGTAAGGGCCTAGAGTATAGGGTTTAAGGTTTAGGGTTCTGGGAAGAACTCCGAAAATACCCCAAAGCCCCAAATATCAAAACCCTTAAGGCTGTAACCTGCACTATCATGACGGAAAAAACCGATGGAGACTGCACCATCCCTGCCACGCAACTAACAAGATGAACACCGCCTACTGCTCAACCCAAGGCTTCAGCAAGGCCTGAAGCCCAAGATAGAAGTAGAATCAACATCGCTTGCTTTCATATCATCACCATCATCAGCATCGTCATCATCACAGTCATCATCATCAGCAGCATTGAGATCCTACATCTTATTATAGCCAAGGACTCCCTAAGCCCTAAACTAAACTTCGAGCCCAACCCCGAAATACCGTGGCTCCGTCACCGGTAAGGTCACGCTGACCGTCACTGAGAAGGGGTCGCCACGGCATGCTTGAACGAGTTTGGTTCGATTCCGTAAGTTTTGTTCGACCTTAACAGGGCTTCGGGATTCTTTTAATGTAAGACGTGTGTACATCGTAGTGCCCGAGAGCAGACCCTTTCGGTGTTTGGGCTCGCGGCTAGGATCTGACACCAGGACAACGTCGTTTAAAAAAACATCCAGCAACAAAATCCTGCTGTCGCTTTTGTGCCCTCCTGTTCGGTGTTCTGAAGAGATTCTCGCAGAGTATCATTTTTTGCCTTAGCCGTACTAGATGCCCACAGCCTGCACCTGGACCCTTTCCGGAGATGCTCTACTCTTGAAGCTTTCCGGAAGGCTCGCTTGTGGAGGAGTCTTTAGCACGAACCCTAAATACTAAACCCTAAACCCTAAACCCTGAACCCTAAACCCTAAACCCTGAACCCTAAACCCTAAACCCTGAACCCTAAACCCTAAACCCTGAAACATATTTGAGGAGATGCCTTGAGGGACCGCCGGTCGACCCGAATTTGAGACCGCCGTCCCAGCGAGACACAGAGAACCTACGCTTCCCGAAAGCAACGCCGGGAGGTCCTCCCGAGCTGGTTGTGGAGCTCTGCATCGATCCCTAAGGGTCCATGTGCAAAAGACTTAGGGTTTAGGGTTTTAGGGGGGTTTAGGGTTTAGGGTTTAGGTATGCTTTGCCCTCAAAGTAGTCCCCAGAAACGTACTTTGGGCCCAAAGCATAGACTATTTGGGCACATGGACCCTTAGGGCACTGGACGAAGAACGCGGTCGGCTCGAAGCCCAAGTGGGGGGGCCGACAGTGGCAATCAGGCGATGTGTAGCCCTAAACCCTAAACCCTAAACCGTAGACCCAAACCCTAAACCCTAAACCCTAGACCCTAAACCCTAAACCCTAAACCCTAAGCCTCTTACACGCACCTTCCCGCAAAATCTAGAGCAGAGCCTGCTCGCGGATTTACGTTGCTCTCGATTTTTCAGTGTTTAGGGTTGAGGGTTTCAGGGTTAGGGTTTTAAGGTCACGGTTCAGGGTTTTGGGGACAAGGATTGTAGGGTTTAGGAGTTTAGGGTTTAGGGATTAGGGTTTAGGGCTGTCTGCTTGGAGGAGCGGGACAGGATGAGTACTGTATAGAGCTTTGCTGCCTTACGCCTTAAGGCATGAACCACACGCCGAAGCCCTACGTAAACTGCTTGACTGCTTTAAAACCCACAAAACTCCTAAACCTACATAAACAACCCTTATAGAGGGTTTAGAGTTTAGGGTAAAAGGGTTTAGGGATCCCTTATTATATAGAACCCTCAAAGATACGAAGCTTTGTAGAACCCTTAAAGGCACTTGAACTCTGAACCCTTGTTGCCTGCCTGCCCCTATCATTCAACAGCTTCCACGAGCAGGGTTTTGGGATTACTATAGGGGCCTCAATAACTAACTAGCAATGTGTGGAATTCTGGGGGCTCCTTTTTATAACCACACAGAGTAGAACATGCCCCAAAACCCAACTCTAAGTATTAAGGTCTCTGAACCCTAAAGACTAAGACCGCAAACCCAATTCTAAGCAGCGAGGTCCCTGTATTAGGTCTCGGAGCCGAGGGAAGTTTAGTTGCTCAGGAAGGCTTTAGTGGCTCAGAGCTTGGCATTTGGGGTTGAGAGTGTCGGAAGTTTAGGGTTTAGGGTTTCGGTTTAAGGTGTCGGAGTTTAGGGTGTTGTCAGAGTTTTGGGTTTAGGGTGTCGGAGTTTAGGGTTTTGTGAGAGTCTAGGGTTTAGGGTGTCGGAGTTTAGGGTTCAGACAGTTCAGGGGCTCAGAGATCAAGTTTCGACAGCGCTGACCTTAAGCTCCAACCATGTTTGTCCAGCTTAGAAATGCAGTCTCGAAGCCCTAAACTTATAGGATTCTTAGGGGAGGGTGGCTCAAGGGGGGAGGGTCCTAGGGAGCTTTAGGGAACTTAAGGGAGTACTAGGGAGAATTGGGGATTACTGGCTTACATACCCCCGTTCGAACCCCCTCCCTTAAGGATTCCATAATAAACGCTAAACGCCAACTCAGGAGATGCTCCCTTTTCCTCATGCTTTACTTAAGATTTGGAGCAGGGCTTACAGGTGAAAAATCTAAACATCTAAGGCCAGACTATCCTATAGAGTTTATGATCGTGGAATCGTGGCAGTGGGAGGTATTTTGTCAACTTCGCGACGGGCAAGTTGGACACGGCCTCACCAGCCGTCGCCAGCGGCGCGCCTGCAACCAGACTTGGAGGTTGCCCCCGACCGTCCTAAAGCTTGGGATCAACAACGAAACTATGAAATGCTAAACCCTAAAGTTTTTCCTGAACCCTGAACCCAAACCCTGACTAAACCCCAAAAATAAGGGCCCCAAACCCTCAAATCCTAGACTGCCCAGCCTTAGAAATCGCGGGATGCCGAAATACTTTGCCAGCCTGCTTGGAGGATCGTGGAGCTTATGGCTCAGGGGGCTCGGACATAGGAAGTCAAGATTGCGGGGAATAGCTGGGTTTGGTATTTCTCTGGCCAGGTAACTTGGCTTATGTTAGGAAGTATTGTCCAAGGACTGGGGTATAGAATGCAGTACACAACCTATTCAGGGTTAAGACCTTACGAAGCTAGGGTAACCAAGACCCGGTATTACACTATAGGGCCTACTATAGGGTTTGATAGCACTGGTTTCAAAAACTCCTTCGTCGATCATTGAGGCAGACCGTGAACACCAAAAATCTGAAACCTTTGAAGCCGCTAGTATTTCCGCCAAGCTCCCGAGGAACTTATCGTTGCACCCCAGGGTAGTTCCTTAGGGTCTTACAGGCATCGATTTAAAGGGGACAAGTTCGCAGAGTTGAGTGTATCATCCTTCGTTATCGTGCGGCAAAGATGATGCCATCGATGACACAGCGTAGCGTGCCAAGTGTCACTGGCCTTCTCCAGAGACTTCATGTCTACAGTGACGACATGCTCCTCCATGCCTTCGACCAGGCCAGCTGCACCCACTGCGAATTTTCTGGCGCTCGCTGTCGTCCGCAGCTCTCGAAAAGCTATGAAAGAGTGGCTGTTTCAGCGCAAGGAGCTTGCGATCGGGATTCCCGGATCCCTTCCAAGACACCCAACTCCATGAGAACTTGAATGTCTTGAAGGAGCCTGACAACGCAGCCGTTCTACAAGAGCTTCACCAAGTCAGATCAGTGCAATTGGAGATCCATTGAAGACCCTTGAGTAAGACCGTAACCTTCTTACGACGGGTGCCTACAGAGATGGTGGCATCTATCTCAACCCTACACCCGAAGCGGTCAGTGTTCAAAGATGTGGGTGTGTAGGGTTCAGGTGTATGTCTTCAGGGCGGTTTGGGCTTCGGGCTTTTTGTAGGGGTTTCGCTGACCCAGGTTTCAGCACTTGATTTTCTAGCAGGTAGTCACCGATAATATGCTGATGTTTGAGTTTGCGGCTAAGGTTGGAGTTGAGGGTTCGAGCCGCGGCTCAAAATCGCCGTACAGCGTATATGTATACCGGTATTTAGATAGGTAGATAGATGGATAGATAGATAGATAGGTAGATGGGTCTCCAAATACAAAGCCTTCATCCCTCAGATCATACATCACCGCTCCCTAAGCTTTGAACTCGACACCCTATACGTCCGAAATCCCTAAATCTAAGTTTTGAATTCGACACCCTGTAAATCTGAAATCCCTAAACCCAAAACTGTAACAGCCTGTACTGGACCCGAACCAGGCCCCCCTTGAGGAAGACCCCAATCCAGCTGCTGGTAGGATACTTGTTTCCGACACCTCAAGCCTAGCCCTAAAAACCACTTGGCGCCGAGGCCCTAGTACGCAAAAGACAAAACCCTAATCCCAAAGCCCTAAAGCTCTCAAACCACCAAGAACACAACTCCTATAAGGTCCCACACGCCAGAACCCTACTCCCTAAACCGTAGGTCCCAAACACCAGAACCCCAAACCCTATAAACCTTAAAGTCTGAAGCCCCAAGACACTAAACCCTAAACCCTGACCCTAACGTCCCAAACCCTATAAACCCTAAAGTCTCAAACCCCAAAAAACCCTAAACCCTAGACCCTAACCCTAGACCCTCCCAAACCCCAGAATCCTAAACTCTAAAGCCTAAGGTCCCAAACCCCCGAACTCCGATCCCGAAACGCCACACCTCTTCTAGGTAGGCCTTTGGGACATTTTATGTTTTTCCTTATTGGGCTTAAGAGGTTCGTATTTACGCATATTTTTCAGAGGCTTTGGAGGGCCAACCTTTTGTCTTTCAATGTGCGCGAAAAAGGCGACATCGAAGCTCTGAAGGCTGGCAAAGCAACCTTGAAGACGGCCGCAGGCGGGTTTAGGGCTTTTAAGGGGTTTCAGGGTTTAAGGGTTGTATTTGGGCTTGAAGGTTTAAGGGTTTATAGGGGTTTAAGGGTTTTATGGGGTTTAAGAAGATTTCAGGGCGTTAGGGTTCAGGGTTTAGGGATTGGGCTTTGGGATTTGGTTGCTGATGCCATGATAAAATTTCCGGGGCTTTTTTGGGGTAGGGTTAGGGGTTAGGGCTTAGGGTTGTTGCTTCAGAACGGCATTGCATCCACTTGCATCTGCGGGAGAACAGAGGTCTCGAAGGGTTTTGGGTTGCAGGGTTGTTCCGGCCGTAAGAGTCGAGGGCCGAAGAGTCTTGGGGCTTTAGGGCTCACGTCTGTAGGGTTCAGGTTAAGGATTTATAGGGTTCAGGGTACAGGTTAAGGATTACCAGGGTTTGCGGGTTGGTCCGAGATCCCTAAACCTCTGAATCCTTAAAGCTTCTTCGTTGAAGCCAACGACCCCAAACCCAACTTCATCACGAACTATGAAATCTAATATAGGGGCCTAAATGATTACCTACACTATTTTGGGGGTTCCTTGTTAGACTTATAGTATAATGGGCCCCAAAACCCTATTCTAATTATTAAGGCCCCTAAACCCTAACCCTTATAGTATCCCTTATAGAGCCCTGTAAAGGAACCCCAAAACCCTATTCCAACTATTAAGGCCCCTACATCATGCGTGGTCAGGGCTCTAGGGTTTAGGTGTTATAAGACGAAATATGGGGGTTTCCGAAAATAGGGGACCCTAATATAGTACCCTAAATAGTAGGATCCTTATTATAAGGACCCCAAAAAGGTACCCCTTCTTTTCGGAAACTCCCATATAAAGGCCTATTCGTGGGCAGTGTTTTAGGGTTCAGGTTCAAAGGATGGCTAGGGTTCTGGGATTTAGGGTCCTTTAGGTTTTAGGGTTTAGGGCTTCGGGTTCAGGGTTTTAGTAGGGTTTAGGGCTTAGGGTTAAGGGATGTTTTAGATTTAATTTCGCGCCGGGGGTTGTGATTGTGTTGTAACAGTTGCTGGGCAAGCGGCATGCGGTTTAGGGTGTCGAGTAGCCACCTCGTCAAGCAGCAGCCCGAAAACTAAGGTTTATGGCGGTTTGGGTTTAGGGGTTAGGGTTTAGGCATGTAGAACATCGCTGTCATGCACATGTGAAGCCAAGATACCTGTGCTGATGTGAGTGATGCGGGAGGTTTCCTTGTGGCGACTGCGCAGGGCCCAGTTGCAAGACGTTTGGGGCATCGGGTCACGGAGCTTTGATAGGGTTCAGGGTTTAGGGGTTATGTCTTTAAACTTTCGATGTCGTGGTTTGGGCCGCAAGCGGGCGGCCCGAACACAGCCCCATTCCCAAAGCCTCCCACATGAGCTTTGTCTCCTACCTCAAGCCAGCAGTACTCCGGAGGGTCTGAATACCACAACCCTACAGACCTAAACCCCAAACCCTAAAAACCCACCGCCCCAAACCCTTGAATTTAATACCCCTGAAACCCAAAACCTCGAACTCCTAAATCCTAAGCACCCACAAAGAAACACTTGAAGGAATTTCTGAAAGAAACCCGAAAAGGAACCCCTATAATCAACGTTGCATATAGGAAGAGGAGGAGGGCTACGATTTTTGGGGAATGCCCTTGTCGTCCGGCGGCGAAAGCCCTTGCATTGCTAGGGCTTGTACAGGCAAAAGAACTCGGATTTGAACCCATACAACCCAAGTCGTGATCTAACGCTTGTAGGCTCTATGTGCACTAAGCCCTAAGTTGGAGCACTAAGCCTTATTCCTTAATGGAAGCAAAGTCCCAAGGTTGAAAACCGCCCAAAAACTTCGTACTTCGATGTTCCAACCCGAAAGCCTTGAACAAGTCCGTCCGCATTAGGCGTACTCCCTTAGGTTTACCTTATAAGCCCCAAACCCTAAACTCTTTAAGCGCCGTAAACCCCCTAAACCCGACACCCTGAACCTAAAACCGGGGTCTATGGCGAACAGAGGCCGCTCGGCGACGCTCGGGCGCAGGCGCCTTTGCGATCCTGAGCTGTGACAACCTTCAGGAGCCTCAGTTATGTTGAGTACGGCTACCATACTGGGTTCCTTTTAACGGGCTCATGTAATTATGGATTACATTTGGGGTTTAGGGTTTAGGGTACCGGCTATATACCATAATGGGTTCCTTTAAACGGGCTCATGTAATTATGGATTACATCTGGGGTTTAGGGTACAAAGGGACGGCCTAGCCCGGAATTCAGACCCTTACAATGGTTACTTGGGAGTTTCATCTCGTTGCGGATCGCGGCATGGTTTTGGGTTTCGTCGAACTCCTGGTAGTCCGTTGGAGCAAGCCATGGGACGCGATGCGAAAATCGAGGAGACGTGGAGCTGAACATCTATTTTCCGATGTAAAAGTTCTTTCCTACCACTTCTGTCAGTACCTGCATGTGTTGGACGAAACCAGTCTCGCACAGTGGTGCAGGGACCTTGATAGAAAAGCCGCTGAATCATAAACCTGGGACAAGAATCGACAATACACACCGCCAAGGCGGCGTGCATTGTCTTCTTGTTCCTTTTCCAACTTGTCATAAACCGTTGTTTGTAGTGCGATGCGAGAGGCCGAGGACAAGCTGCAAGGGTCGCACGAAAGTTCATCTTCAGGTCAGCGCGCCTATACTTGGCCTAAGAAAACCGACCCATTTTTAAGCTTCAAGATCCTGGATTTCGGTCTAAGGTTCAGGGGTTAAGAGTTGTTTGAGTCAGGAGTTAGCGATGTTTGGAGAGTATCGTTTTGCTGCCATCTTGGTTTTTCAAGTGCTTGTCAGTGTCTTCGGCTACTATAATCTCTGAATCGCTATACCCCAATCCATAAACCCTAAACACCCGACGGACCCCAAACCCGCGAGCCCTGAACCTGAACATGGTCTCGTAGGGTTTATTTTTTTGATAACCACAAACTGTACACCCCAAACTCAACCCTCAGCCGCGGTGTTGGCCGCAAGAGGAGAACGGCAGCAAGACGCGGATGGCAGTCTTGGAGATGGCAGGACACTTGAAACTACAAATAGAGAAGTACAAAGGCAACTGGATCGAGGGAGGGTCCTGCACAAAAACAGATGACCGATAGGGTGTCGGGGAAACGTTTCAGCTTTCATAAGATATTTGTAAGATCGATGTTGGTTATGTAGGAGCTTCCGTCGAGTTTCAAGAGGTGTTTAGATAATGATACGGACCGTGTATTTGGACTCTTCAACTCCAAATCCTCTACGCTCAGACATTGCCACAGGGGTCGCTACTACGTCAAGTTTAGCCAAAACAACCCCGAACCCCAACCCCCTGAAGTTAATGTGGGGTCTACAGTTCGCAGTTTCCGTGAGTGTCCACCGGGTTGTTTAGGATGCTTGGTGAGTGACCAGGATGGACACAGAAACCCCGCTTCATATCTACATAACTTACAAAACGTCCGGCGCAAAAGCCCTAAACCCCTAAACCTCCAAACCCTGAACTCCTAAACTTCCCAAACCCCTAAACCCCCAAGGTCTAAGCATTGCTCGACGAGCAGATTTTTGTGTTGACCATGTGGTACAGGGCTGATTGCTCGAGGGGCAACTCTTGAGCTGCCTTGTGTTACTGCAGCTTGTAGGGCTTCCCTGAAGGTCCACGTGCCCAAATGGTATATAAAGTTAGGGTTTAGGTTCTACGGTACATAATATACGCTGGGCAAATATTTGAGTACATGGACCCGAAGGGTTTAGGATTTGGAGTCAAGGCCTTTGGGTTCTAGGGTGGGGTTTTGGGTTGGGGGCCGCCTTGCGCATGGTGAAGGTGGTGCTTCGATGCTGGCTTTGCATAGGAGAGGGTAGCAGGAGCTTCGTGCCTCACTTCTGTCTTCGGGAGAAACACAGAAACAGGAGCTTGTTTTAGGAGTGGTTTTGGTTACCATCTGTTGCGGTCTTTACTTTGCCCGCACTTGGGGGGGTCGCTGTTTCCGAGGTTTGAGCTTTGAGCTTGACGGTCTTGTGTCTTGCAGCTTCGCCGATGGCCCAACATGTCGCCAAAGGATTGAGGTGTACGGAGTCACCCTGTCTCATCGCGCGGATGCCCGAGATATAATATAAGGTTTAACATGTCTCTGGAGATTTTCAGGCTTCCCTCGCCGTCTGAGGGTTCCGGTTTTTGGGTACTGAGTGCCTTGCAGTATGTTGCCTACTTGCGAGTTAGGAGCGGTGGACAAAGAGCTTGCCACCTGGATTTCTGAGAACGTTTCGCCGCTCGGCTATGAGTCCGGGCTGTGTAAGGTCTGGTTTGTGGTCCTATTCACTATTCGGGAAGTCGGAGCTGCAATGCATTGTAAAACACCCAAGCCCTAAGCTTCAAATCCTAAGCACGAGACCCTAAACCCAAAACCCTAGATTCGAAAACCGACACTGTAAGCCCTAAGCCAAACCCCATTCAAAACATAAGCACAGATATCCGAACCTCCCAGACCCCGAAGCAGTCAACCCCAGTTCCGCAAGACAAACAAAGTCCCTGATTCGCTTTGAGGTTCATGGTTTCAGGCCTAGGATTTAGGGATGATTATAGGGTTCGTGGTAGTGGTAGTGGTAGCGGTAGTTGTAGTGGTAGTGGTAGTATATAGCAGCAACAGCAGCAGCTTCGATGGCCAGAACCAATCGTTACCCTAAGCAGGCAAAGCAGGGTTTTGTCCATCAGGCTGTTGAAACGTCCAGTATAGCGTTTAATCGTAAGCATCCGTGACACAGAAGTGATAAGACAAACCCCAAGACCGCCTGCTCTCAAACTCCTAGACCCCTCATCAAAACCGCCACGATTGAAAGGTTTCCGAACTCGATGGTCGATCGCATCACACCCGCTACCACCGAGGATCTCACGAAGGGTTTGGAGGATTAGGCCAGATGGTCTAAGCTTCAATCCAAAAGCCTACGTCAACCCTTAGGCTTCTTCATCCCTAAACCCTAAACCCTAGGCCAGAGGGTTTAAGCTTCAACCCTTATTCCCTAGCTCAATCCGAAGGCTTCTTCGTCCCTAAGCCCTAAACCCTATACACTTTTTAGTGGCAATGGCGACTCTGGAGGCTTTTAGAGATCTTGCTGGGATCTACTGTTCGTTACCAGGGTTCAAGATTTGAGGGCAGGCTTCAGGGATTCCAGGGTTTAGGGATAAGGGTTTAGGGTTTAGGGATTCTAGGGTTTAGGGATCAAGGTTTAGGGGTTCAGGCTTTAGAGGTAAAAGTTCTACGAGGGTTCAGCATGTGCGGCGGAGGGTTGGGCTTCAGGAACTTCGATGCGCATGTAGGAGTTCGGATGCATGGTTTAGGAAGTTCAGTGCAGGGACTGCGGGGTTTGGGTGCTGTCTTGCGTGGAGCTGTGGCTTGTGGGAGTTCAGAAACTGAGAGAAGCTATGGTAGGTTTTAGTAGTCTAAATAGTGTTAGCATTCTTACCCACGAAGCCACGCATGGTGAACCCAGATTCCAAACGTAAACCCTCCAAAACAGGGACTAAGCCCTACGCACAGAAACCCTGCTACCCCCCAAAGACCCTACACCGGGCTTCAATGCCCTAAACCCCACACTGGCCCACACCCCAAACACCCTAAACCCTAATCCCATAATCTTCCAAACCATGCAGACGCCAACGCAAGTAAAGATGTTCTCTTCCATCACCATAGTATCCATGGGCCCTCTACAGGGAACCCTTATTCCAGAATCCAAATAGAACCCTTATGAAGCCTGTATAGGACCCTGAACCCTAAACCCTAAACCCTAAACCCTATAAACCCTAAACCCTAAACCCTAAACCCTGAACCCTAAATCCTAAACCCTAAACCCTGGGCCTTATACTGAGCCATAGGAAGCCAAAGCTGAGCTCAAGTCAAAGTACGGCCTTGACGACGCCTGGCCGGTCGTTTGTCCCGTGGCTCATTGCATGGCTCTGACGTTGTAGAGTTTCGGCTTTAGGGATTTGGGGCTGAGCTGCGATTTCGGGAATATATACCAAAAGGTACGTATCCAAAACCCTAAATCTTACATCCTGAACCCTAAACCCTGTTCAGGAACTTTGGGTTTCGGGTCTGGGGTTTCGGGGTTTAGGGTCTAGGGATCAGGGGTTTAGGGGTCAGGGGTGTTTAGGTTTTCAGGGTTTAGGGTTTAGGACTGGAGGTGATGAGCTTAGGTCATTTCTAGGTGAAGCTCTGCCGGTGTAGTGCAATCGTATTAGCTTCGCTTCTGGGTACACGGCATCTGTGTACACATCTTGAGAAGTGGATAGCTAACGCAGTCGAATGCCTATGCACATGGGTTTACATATAGCTGCATGGTTCTAAGACTATCCTGTTGATATGGTATCAGCGAATGACTAATTGCTTGGCCCTTCAGGCCACGTTAGCGAGCGCCGGGGTTTGCAGGGTGTAGGAAGGACATAGAGTTGAGGGTTGCCAGGCTCTGTACGGCAAGTTTCTGTATCTGCGGAGCCAGTCAACTCTGTGTGTGTGTGTTTGCGTGTGTTGTTGTGTGTATGTGCGGGTTGAGCAATCTCCCCACATGCTCTCGTACAAAGCCATTAGGGCTCTAAACATCAGATGCGACAACGGCAGCAGTGTTTGTAAGAAACAAGCATAGGACTCAGCACTGTTCGCCCAAGGTTTCCTGTGTCTCCTCTGGACGACGAAGTAGCAGTAGCAGCTTCCAGTCGATTTTTCACCCGACATCAGAAGCTGTCAAGACCTGTCAACCAAGACCGTATCCCGAAGTTAACCTTTCGGCCCTACGCGTAAATACCCTAAGCCCTAAACCCTGTAAGCACTGAACCCTGAACCCTATACGCCTTAACCCCTCAACCAGAAAACCCTAAACCTTCAAGCCCCAAAGCCGTAAACCCTAAGCCCTAAACCCAAAACCCTAAAAACCCTGAGCCCTCAAAGCCCCATAGATAGGGTTTAGGTTTTAGGGTTTAGGGTTTTCGGGCTCCAGGGTTTTAGGGCTTAAGGTTCAGGATTTAGGGATCCCTTAGAGAGAGGCCCTTGAAAGCCCTCAGCACTGCCGAGGCGAAAAGTTCCTCCTTTGGGTGGTCGAGGACCTCCACACTTCTGGTTCGGTCACTTAGGGTTTATTTTTTAGGGTTTAGGGTTTAGGGTTTCCACGGTTTAGGGCTTAGCGTTTAGGGTTTAGGGTTTAGGGTTTAGGGTCTCTAAGGACTTTAGGAGGGACCCCTAATAGGGACCCTTAATCCCATTACCTTAAATAAAACCATTATATAGTCCTTATATACCCCTTATATAGCCAGGTAGTCTCCATCTTAACCCCAATAACCTACAAGGGTCCCTATTAAGGGTCCCTCTTAAAGCCCTTAGAGTCACAGGGTTCGTGGGGTGCGGGGTTTAGGGTTCCTTACAGGGCTCCTTTAAGGGATCTATATGGGATTCTATAAGTTTTAGGGTTTAGGGTTGTAGGGTTTAGGGTTTAGAGCTCAGTTTCTGGGGTCAGGGTTCAGCATAGGGGTTAGGGTAAACTTGGGCTTACGGAGTATACTCTGAGGGTACTACAAGGAATCTATGCAACTTCTGTTAGCATGAAGCCCCAACAAGCCCTTGGTACGATGGACAGTTTCATATCATGGACCCCTGTTTGATTTGCATGCATGTAAACTTTAATGAATGAGGGAGTGCGGTTGTTCAATGTGGGCTCATCGTCTGCATGATCTGGAACCGTCGGTAACAGTGACGATGCGCAGTGTTCTTATGGCAACATAAATCATTACTCTGACAGCTTGTTGATTGTTTCGCAACCTTATGTCTAGCCCAACATATATATATATATATATATATATACACACACACACACGCAATGTAATTTATGTAGCCCTCCCGCTATCTTCTTAGCATTTGTCTAACCAACCGCAATCCCTGGGTTCATACTTTGGGGAGAGGCCGAGCTGCATATTCTGCCGATTTCAGTTGCAGACGCATAGCACCCGTGCGTAAGGGCCACTGCGCTTCCAGAGGATTTGGTTTCCATATGGCCGTGAACTTTCTTCAGGCTTGTTATCGGTATAATATCCCACGAGATTTTATGGCGTTAAGCATGCTTGAATCTACCCAAACTTGCGTGAGGACAAGTTCCCGCGTGGGCGACCCGCGTGGGACAAGTCTTTCAGCTGCAAGTTGCGCAAGAGAACTCAAAGCTAAAATCCAAGCTCAAAAACCCTAAACCCTAAAGAGCGGATCCGACCTGCCGAGACCCCCAGAACATGTACCGACGTAGTATATACTTTGTCCCCAAAGTACCAAAATAGGGACTGCTTTAAGGCCAAAGTATATACTATGTAGGCACATGGACCCTTACGGGTAACCAGGTTCCCTGTGGGCTATATGTGTTCAGGAGTTTGATACCACTGGCTCGGATCGGGCTGGGATTTAGTGTGTGTTGAGGTGGGAAGGGTGTAGAGACGTAGACAAGTTAGAGTTTCTCCCAAGCTACACCATGGCAGGCGTACGACGTCGAAGCAGGTGAAGCCGATTGCTCAACTTACATGCCGTATATCCGAGAACTGAGCCATTAGGGTAGTTTACATGAGTATCTCTGTAAAGCCGCCACGTGATCACAACCACAGACACCCACCAAGACACACACGCGCACACACACACACACATTATTTTATGTTTCTCTCTCTCTCTCTCTCCCTCTAGATCTCTCTCGTTCTCTAGTTTCCTCGTACTGTGCTTACCGATATGTGCGTCATTGAAGTACGACAAAAATGTGTCATTCAGATCAACTCCGACTGTCAACAGCTACCTCTGACTACGATCAGGGTACTCAGCCCCAGAACCCGAAGCGACCTCCCCTTCAAGCGACATACCGCGCCGCGTCATAGATGCTTATATCCTGGAACATGACCCTGTACTACAGACGCCACGAAGGTCCACAAGTGGAAAGTGCATCTTTGTTGAAGATGTCTTGCCCTACGCCGCTCGGGTGCACAATGCAGATGAAGGCAAAGGTTCCTTGGTTTGAAGATACAGCTGATGATATAAATCCCGCATTACCCATAATAAATATACCATAACTCCCATAGTTTAGGGCCCTCAAGGTAATGCAGGATTCTATCATCAACAGTAGTCAGTAGTTGTATCAAACCCTAAACCCTAAACCCTGCAACCGGCCCCCTGCAGGCCTTCAGTTTGGATAGGAGGCTCCTTAGACCCTAAGAAGCCTGGCACGCAGACACTCGTCCCTTTTGCTCTCCACGAAACCCATCATCCATTCGCTGATATAACCCTCTAGTATACCAGACTGCAATTGTCCCACGTCTTGTCTAACTTGCTTGTGTACTTACAACACCCTGCTGGCCGTTAAAGGCTAAAAGGTCCCAGGATGCAAGCAAAGTAGACAGGGGTTTTGGGTTTAGAGTTTAGGGCTTCGATTCGTCCCAGCAACCACCAAGTTGGAGGAATCATATACCATACTTCTGAGGGGCAACGTCGCAATACTTGAACCAATCGACCATGGGAATATTCTGTCCTGTACTAGATCCCCAGCAAGCCCTATAGATGCCTTCCTTAAAGGAGGCCTTTGAGGAGCCCTAAACCCTAAACCCTAAACCTTAAACCCTAAACCCTAAACCCTAAACCGCTTGAGGCCTTTGAGGAGCCCTAAACCCTAAGCCTCCAAGCAAGGAGCTGATGAAGCTTCGGCTGCTCAACGGAGTGCACCAGGTACTATAGGGTTTAGGGTTTTAGGGTTATAGGGTTTAGGGTTTAGGGTTTAGGGTTTAGGGTTTAGGGTTTTAGGGTTTAGGGTTTTAGGGTTTAGGGTTTAGGGTTTAGGGAATAATTACCAATGCTAGTTTCCGTAAGGGTCCAGGGTTTAGGGTTTAGGGAATAATTACCAATACTAGTTTCCTTAAGGGTCCAATGGACCCAATAATTCGGTACTTTGGTTGCGGATAGGAGTTATCTAGGTCAATATTTGAGAGAGTGTATGATTATTACGTACTTGGACCCTTCAGGAACTGGGGGTTCCTTATTATAACTATGATATAATATACCCCCAAAAATTAAGTTCTCAAAATTAGGGTCTCTGCTAGGGTTTCGGGTTTAGGGTTGATGGGTAGTTCTCCAAACTAGTGTCCCTGTTAGGTTTCGGGTTTGAGGCTTATGGGTAGTCCTCTAACTTTGGGTCCCGTGAAGAGTCCTACTATTTTCGGGACCGAAAGAAGGGACCTGAATTTGGAGAAATGCCCCAGTACCCACCCCCCCCCCAAACAAAAAACAAAATAATAAAAAGCAGCAAATAGCAGCTATCCCTCAAATTATCGAGGGCATATAGTGCCGCGGAATGTATATTCCTTCAATTACGGTGTACTGGTTCTTGGGATGATACTGGGTGTCCGAGGTTTTAGATTCAGTGTTTGGGATGTAATATTGGGGGTCTGATGATTACCAACACTGTGCCTTAGATTTCCCTAACAACTTATGAATTGTCCTGATATGCTGTAGTATACCCCCAAAACCCTATTCTGAGCACTAAAGCCTCTACCTACATAAGGTTTAGAGGTGCTGTTCCACGTCATTTGTTTTTTTTGGGGGGTTGTGCTTCGTCGGATCGTACATTTTCTGGGAGCGCACAGAGCTGTTTCGAATGACTCGCCTCGGGCATTCAGAGCATGGTATAGTTCCCATGCTCCACGCCTGAGCAAGTTACCCATAGGCTCCATAGTAGTTCCTTTCTGTGGCTCATATTTAGGATCCTATAAGGTAGTCCCAAAAAGGAACTACTATGGAGCCTATGGGTAGACTTTGGAACATGACCGAGCAAGACCCTAAATCCTAAATGCTAGACTCGACCCTCCACCTTTTTACAAACCCTAAGGCGAAGGCCCAAATCCCTGCCCAACCAGAAGCCGGGAAGATGAGGGCTTCTGGGGTTAATGTAGGGGCCTTAATAATTAGAGCACCTTAGGGTTTAGGGTTTAGGGTTTAGGGTTAAAAATTAGACTAGCCACCAGCACCCCCCAGGTACCCTTTCATAGAGCCCTTATGGTCCGTAAAAGTGGGTATTTAGGGGCCTTAATAATTAGAGCACCCCCCAAGTACCCTTTAATAGAGCCCTTATGGTCCTTAATAGTGGGTATTTAGGGGCTTGTTGCAGGCCCTATCCTATCCAGCAGCGCTGCTGGGGCATGCCCTCGTGCACGAGGCCATGGGTGGCTCCAAAAAGTAAAGGCGTAGGGTTTAGGGTTTAGGATTCAGGGTTAAGGCTTCGAGCTTGGTAGGAGAGCAGAGCTTTACATATTCGGTCTTGTTTGTGTGCAGGGTGCAGGCAGTACTGATCAGTCAGCTCAGGATTTAGAATTTATGGATTGGGGGTGTTGGGGTCTAGGATTCTGGGGCTGCGCAGTGTTGCGCAGACAGGTCTGAAGTGGGTGGGTTGAGCGTGTTCACGTCCCGGGTGCTGATTGATGCTTTGTGATGTGCCTTTCGCTCTCACTTCACCTTCAGGACCCCCCCCGCCCGGTGATCCCAAAACGTCAAAGTCACGAGCTCAAGCCAGAAAGCCGACCCCTAAAGGGTCTAAGGAGTCCTTGTTTATGGTTTTAGGTACCCAAAAAGGAGTCCTTATTTATGGTTTTAGGTACCCACAAAGGCCCCAAGGTCCTTAAATATTGTGTACTTGGACCCTTTAGGGGACTCCCTCAGCCATGTTTTCGAACCCTGCCTCGGCCGGAGTTGTAGGACCGGTTTAGGGGCATCCTGGATGACCCGGTTCACGGCTTGCTGCCTTGAGGGTCCAGGTACGCCCTGAACACTGCACTCTAGCCCTACGGTTGATGAGAGAGAGAGAGAGATATATATATATATATATCCTGCATTACCCAGACCCAGGATTTTAGGGTCCCTAAGGTAATCAGTTTTATATCATATCATCAACAGCAGGGCAATGTGCCCAAACAGTATATACTTCGACTTACGAAGTCCTTGCAAGGGTCTTTTGGGGCCAAAGTATAGACTCTTTGGGTAATATAGGGGCCTTACTAATTGGAATCGGGTCTGGGGTATATTATGTTATAATGTTAATAAGGAGTCCACCACAATCCTTTTCTAATTATTCAGGCCCCTAAACCCTAAACCCTAAACCCCTAAATTACATGGACACTTAGGGTAGACCCACGGCCCGGACGCACATGAGGCACTCGCGGATGCTCGAGTCTCTGGCTTCCTGAAAGTACCGGGCTCGGTCCGGCAGCTGGAGTGTAGGGTTTAGGGTTTAGGGTTTAGGGTTTAGGATTTAGGGTTTAGGGTTTAGGGTTTATAGACTGTCGAGTCGGGATCCTTTACTGGTTTACAGGGCTCTGGGCTGAATCCTGTGATATGTATAAACCCTAAAGCCCTAAAACCCCAAACCCTAAACTTTACCCCACAATCACACATTGTCTCATGTCTTTCAGAGGCCTTAAGTCTCCGAGATCTCATCCTAGGATCTCAGACCTAAGCATCTCGGGGCTGGTGGTTAGGGCTCAGGATGTTTATTTAGGGCTCCCCTTGCCTTAAAGAAGTGGGGACAAGGTCCTGCAACGATGGCTCCTAAAGAATGGCAGTGGTCCTCCATGAGGACATTGGGTCCCAGAGATGGTTGGATATTTGGAGATACTTGAACTTAGGCGTAGCTTCTTGAGTGGTGTGTCCTTTAACTATAAGGATCCGGTTAGTTGGGGCGCAGAGCGCGCATTTTCTGAAATGCCCATTCAAGACAGAGGCATGCGGGACACTTCTGGAAGATTTTCCCGACACAGACCAATGCCCCCAAGCCATGTTAATATCATCTACGCCGCCTTGTTCTCCCTTATCCCTTTCCTCAAGACCCCGAAACCGTTCATCTCCTTGTAAAATGAAGCAAACCTATGACAACATAAAACTCCAAACGCATCCTCACCAGGAAGAGAAGATTCCTTATATAAGTCCTGACACCTGCGCCTTAAATCCATAAATAGCAAAACAGAGCCCTAAACCCTGACCTCAAAGCCTTACACCTCAAGCATCTAAGCCCGAAGCTAGAACCCCTCTCCCTAAACCATGGCTGGAGTATGCAAGGACGCGTGTCGGTTGACATGAGACTGGCTATACCCATGAGATGTAGCGTTATACTGCCTAAACCTTGGATTCCCATAGAGACCTAAACCCGCACACCAAACCCTCTTAAACAAAACCCTGGCTTGGAACGCTTGGCCGTGAAGCCGAACATCCTAAACCTTAAACCCTAAAACCC
>CAJNDV010031402.1:1547-20749 GCA_905221635.1 Symbiodinium sp. CCMP2456 | reverse complement strand
CCCCCCAAAAAAAAAAACAACCTAAAGGCTTGTGTCAGGGCTTCTTACGGAACCTGAAAGTGGGACGAAGGTAGTTTTTAACCTCGATACTCTTCCGTACAGGGTTCCTTAGATGCCCCCAAAAACCCCATTCTGATTCCTAAGACGGGTAGGATTCTGGATCCTTCATATAATCGGACTCATTTTGTGAATTGCCCTACCTTCCTTCATCCCACCTTTTGAGCCCTTTGAGAACTGCTTGAGGCTCCAAAATTGAAGGTTGGGGTCGGGTTGTAGGGTTTTAGGGTTTGGGGGTCTAGGGTTTTAGGGTTTAGAGCGGTTTAGGGGCCTCTGGGTTGAGGGCGTGTTTGCATCACGTTCAGACTCGAAGGCTTTGGGGCGAAGGCCTTTGGGGTTTGGGGCTCAGCCACAGCGAAGATGTACTGCTGTTGCACTTTCCATGGAGTTTCAGATCTTAAGGAGCCTAATGGCCTAATGTACACCCCCAGAACGTGGATCGATCCCTGAAGACTTGTCAACTGTTATTGTAATGGTAAGCTTTCGGATACTCTCCGACTCAAGTAAACATGATACTGCGCCACTTTCGGTTTAAGACGTATTCTTGCTGTTGCTCTTATCAGTATTGCCATTGTTGTTGTGTTTTGTTGTTGGAATTAGTCTACCCGACACCCTAAGTCGATGAATCGACGCCAGGGCTCCCACACTTTTTCATTGAGTGCGGAGGCTAAAGCCCCAAGCCAGTGATCTTAAGCCTCGCAAAGCTAAAGTAAGGTGTACTTCATCGTGTCTATGGCTCCTTTCTGTTGACCTTGCTACGGCCCCTCAAAATCCTTATAGACTGGAGCCCTGCAAAAAGAACCCAGTCAACGAACATGCCTTGAACCCTGGACCCAAAATCCTGAAGCAAAAACAGGACAAGAACCCCCAAAAAATGAGTCGGCCTAAACCCTAACCCTCAAAGCCCTAAACCCTGAAACCTAAAAGGGGACTAAAATTACGGGTCTGAGGATGCCGTTCCCGATGGTCCGCCGCTGTCACGGCCCTGAGCCCCAGCCTTCTCTGTAGCCTTGGCGGAAGGAGAAGTAGGGGTTTTGGGATTTAGATTCCTTACCCTTACCCTCAAAGGACTCATATTTTAAGCCTTTTGGGCCCAAAGAGCATATTAGATGAGGCTTTTGGGCTATTTTGATGCTAAGGGTTAAAGGGCCCTTTGAGGGTAACTATAGGGGTACTATGAGGCTTCTTTATAGGGTCTTGGGTACAGGAGTTTGCGGTGGGGTTTTGGGTTAGAGGTTTTTAGAGCTACTATATTGGGTACAGGCTTCGTCTGGGGTTTAGGGTACAGGGCTTGGGTTTGGGGTTTGGAATTTGGGGGATTTAGGGTAGGAATTGGGGCCTTGGGTTCAGGTTCTAGGCTTTTGGGTCGGGGAGTCTAGGGTTTGGTTGTAGTGCAAGTGGTAACTCTCTGTTGCTTGCGTACAGTATCCCAGTATACTTGGAGGTTCATGGGCAGTTATAAGTAGGGTTATAAGTCCCCTAATTTTGGTTATAACTATAGTTACTCTACTCATATAACCCCACTTATAACTACCCATGAACGTCCAAGTAAGAAAGAACACTCGGCCTTAACCTGCAGTGTTCTCGGGATGTGCGATTTCTACATCCCGAAGACATGCATAAAAGCTGAAACGGTATTCAGTAATTCAAGGCCTTACTATCCTTTAGCAGATATCGGTCTCCATGTTCGCATGGGGGGTAGGTTTTGGCGTTTTAATGTTCGCATGGGGATGTAGGTTTTGGCGCTTTAAGGCTCCACGACACAAGAACACCTAAAGCTTAAAGCCCTATACAGGTCATAGGAGCCTTCGAAGTTCCGCTTTGGAACTTAAGCCCTATATAAACCCCATACACCCTTATAAACCCTATGCCCTCAACACTATAATAAGCCCTGGATGCCCTAAGCCCTGAAGCCACAAATCCTTCAGCCTCACAGAGCCCTGAAGCACCCTTAATGAGCTCTTTGAAGCCACCTGTTGACCATGAAGCCTGACACAGCCCTTATGGTACCCTTATAGTACCTCCCTTACAGAACCCTTCAAGAAAAACGGTTTAGGGCTTAGGGTTTTGCCCATAGGCTCCATTGTAGTTCCTTTTTGTGGTTGATATTTAGGATCCTCTAATCTAAGGTAATCCCCAAAAGGAACTACTATGGAGCCTATGGGTAGGGCCCAAGTCCCTAAACCCTAAACCCTAAACCTCTGAAGCCAGGATCGAAATCGAGGCCCTGGTACTGCCTGTCTCCTGTTGGGTACGCCAGCTTGTGGGAGCAGGCCCGCTTGGCAACTTAGGGTTCAGGGTTGATGCTGTTTATAGGATTTCTGTGGCTTTTGGGGTTTATAGCGCTTGTCGGACTTGGTGGGTTTATAGGGCTGAAGGGCTTAAGGTTCATAGGGTTCAACTGTTTGGGGTTTACTGGGTTGAGGGGCTGTTAAATTAGGGATTAGGGGGTTGGGCTTTAGGGTTTTCTGGTGCTTCTCCTCCCCTAAACCTTAACCATAACCCCAAACCATAAACGCTAAAGCAACACCTTAAACCCCAAACCATAATCCCCAAGATCCCAAGTCGTCGCCACAAGAGCTGGCGTATTTTCCTGGTGCTTAGAAAGAGTGGAGGAAAGAATGCAATCTAGCATAAGGGGCTACATAGAGACTACTATAGACTTCTCCGTCAGCAACAGTAAGGTACGCCTGCAACACCCGTTTACTTTTAAGTCCAAGTTGATGCAAACGGCCTTGGCATTTCGATGTTAGAGTCTAGAGTGTAAGCCAAACTCCAATCTCTAAACTTATCAACACATACAGCCCCCATGAGCCCCAACCCCCCGAGCTCGACAAAACAGGACAGAGAACCAAGACACCCCAAACTCCAATGGAAGCAACACAAGCAATGACGCACTTTAAACACCCCTGCAAATCCGACAAGGCAACGAACAGGAAATCCCTAAGCCCTAAACCCCTTATATCATAAACCCAAAACCCAACATCCCTTATAAGCCCGAAAACCCTACAAGAGCTCGCAACTGCAGACGTGAAGCTGGCAGAGAAGTCCCAGAAAGTGGAGATCCCGGCGCTGAACCGAGATGACAAGAGCGGCGTGGTGAGAGGCAGGGATCTTCAAGAACAGTCTTGACATGAACCCACGGTTTAGGGTTTAGGGGTTTAGGGGTTTAGAGTCCCTAAACCCTAAACCCTGAATTCTAGACTTGGGGGTTTGGGGCGTAGGGCTTTCAACCATGAGCCCAAACCCTGAACATTGAATCCTAAACTTTCTGGAATTTTTTTCAAGAGGGAGCCGCGAGACGAATCACACAAGCGCAGTGTAGGGCTTCAGGGTTTTTGGGATTTTGGGTTTAGCTTTGGGGTTCAGGGCTGCATGTTGAACCTACTCCATACAAACACTAAACCCTAAACCCTAAACCGTTTAGGGTTTAGGGTTTATAGGGTTTAGGGCTTAGGGCCTAAATCCTATAAGCCATAAACCCTAAGATCTGGGCTGCCGAGCCAAATCCGCAAGCTCCAACCACATCTCTGAAAGCCACTCCCTAATCCGTTGCTGTAGGAGACAGAGTTGCCGCATGCATGCTGTAGGGGCTCTAACGGGGGTTTAGGGTTCAGGGCTTAGGGCCCTAAACCCTCAATAGGGGCCTCAAGAATTACCTATACTATTTTTGGGGCTCCTTTTGTATAATTATAGTAGAATGGGCCCCAAAACCCTGTTCGAATTATTAAGGCCCCTACAGTAAACGCGGCAGTGCCAGAATGAGAACAACGCATGCTTTACTTTTTATTCCCAACAGGATAGCTGAAACAAACTTCCTTAAAAACTTTACCAAACCCCTTTGCAAACTTTACTAGCCCCTTACAGAAACCTCCTTATATGAACGCTGGAAAAACCTTCATGACAGACATCAAAAACCTTAAACCACTCTATCGTACCCTCATGCAACCCAGATGCAACCCGGTAAAGCTTCTAAACCACACATCACCTTGCAAAACCCTTACACAATCCGCATACGAGCTAAAGGAAGCCTTAAAGAAACCCTAAAAAACCCAATAGCACCCCAGAAGTTTCCGAAAAAAACGATCAAACCCTGTAAAGCCCAAGCCTTATTCAACACCTAGTGACTTTCTGCGACTCCTCAACCCTAAACCCTAAACCCCCAAATCCTTACACCCTGAACTCCTACACAGCAAACCCTAAACTGCTAATCCCCGAAGCCCTAAACCCCTACTCCCTAAACCCTATACCCCAAACACTAAGCCCGACGCCCCTAAACCCTAAATCCTGGGCCTCGAAACCCCCAGACCCTACACCCCTAAACTCCTAGACCCCTAAACCCTAAACCCCCACACACTAAACCCTCAAACCCCTAAACCCTATACCCCTAAACCCTAAACCCCGAAACCCTATGCCCCCAAACACTAAACCCCTAACCCCTAAACCCTAAGCCCCCACACCCCTAAACCCTAAAAGCTAAACACCAAACCCGGGTGAAGCAGGACCGGCCTTGGCAGCCTGGGCTGCAGAGGGAAGCGCGCAGGAGGCCTTTCTACCACCGGATTTTTTTTTTTTTTTTTTTGGGGGGGGGGCTTTAGGGCTTTTAGGGCTTATAGGGTTTAGGGTTTAGGGAGGCTTTTGGGGTTCGGGGATATAGGGGTTCGTGATTTTGATTGGGCATTGTAGGGTATATGATCATGGACTGGGGGAGCTTTGGGGTTGGTGTACGGTGTAGGGTTTAGGGTTTAGGGTTAGTTTGGGCTTCAGGGTTCTTTGGTGTTTTTTTGGGTTTGGGGGTTCTGGGAAGGGGTTAAGTCAGGGTGTGCTGAAGTTTGGGGTCGACTTCAGGATACTGCAGGTTTTAGGGCTTTGGAGATTTGAGGCGTTTAGGCTCATTGGGGACCTAGAGCGGGACCCTAAATAAGAGAACTACCCGTATACTTCGGGCTCAAAGTACCTCAATAGGGACCCTTTTACGGCCAAAGCATACAATACTTGGGTACATGGACCCTAAGGGTAACATACATGCGGAGTTTCCGTTGCTGTCTGGCGCGTCAGGTTTATGTTTGGTGGTTGAGGATTTGGGATTCAGTTATGGGGTTCAGGGACAGGAGTGATTTTCCTGCGTGATTGGTGAGGGCTTGCATTAATATTCGGGGCTCATCGTTTCTCCTTCCGGCAAGACTGTAAGCTTATAGACCATACACGTACTACTATACTGCGTAACATTTTTGCTTGTTAAACACGTTTTAATCCTTCATAACATACGTCCAAGCATATTCACAAAGTTGGGAAAGAACCCTCAGACAATATCATACACATGATCGTTTTATAGCTTTTATGCCAGGAACATCAAGCATAACACTAGAGCATTGCAGCCAACCTACGGCAACGACACAAACCGTTTTAAACCAAAGCACCAGAAGCAAAAGAGCGAATCAATTCGGTTTTTGGAAGTCCGCCAAAATAGCACAGTGTAACACCGAGCAACAAAAGCGGACAAACAAAAGACAAAGGCAAACAAAGCATACGATAAAATCCACGACGAACACCTCGATAAAGAACCCATTTGGCACCGAATGCAGAAAGCAAAGGAATTCAACAGAAGTACCGGAAGAACTAGGGCAGGAGGAAAGCATACCTACTTGGTAGAATGATGTTTGACAAACTAGAGTTGGAACAACATCACGCCATCAAAACTGCACTAAGGACAGCAAAGGAAGGCTTTTATCCTTATGCTGGAGAGAACAACAGAATTCGATGTAAAGGCAACGAGATACACAGAATATATAGTGAGAGACCAGACATCAAGCTACGAGAAGGTGGGCTTGAATCCTGAATAGATCGAACACCTCAACGACCGCTCCAAACTTTCGAAGGCGGTTTACATTACACGGCGAACGACGGTTGATGATATGAATCCTGCGAGTGAGTGAGTGAGTGAGTGAGTGAGTGGCCTGGGGTGCACTCCGGCCGAACGGAAACGTTCACTAATCTACATCTTCCTCTTGCATGTGCAAAGGGAGGCAGATGTCAATTACAGCCAGCAAAAAGAGCCAAAGAACTAAGTCCATCCTTGTAGTGTGGCGTCTGAAAGCTTCTTTGTGTAAGGCATATGCAGCTAACGGGGCCTAGCGAGCCCAGATGCCATTCTTATCCAACGGAATGGAACCTGGCCACGGCATGCAAATCAGCAGCAGTAATCCCTTAAGACAGTTGCTGTTGATGATATAAATCCTGCATTAGCCATAATAAGGAATATACAATAATTCCCATTGTTTAGAGTTCTTAAGGTAATACAGGATTTATATCATCAGCAGTACCTTCATTGTATCCAAGTCAGCAGTGTGGAGAGAGTGGATGGGAAACCGGTTATGACCCAGAAAGGGGGACTATAACCAAACACTGCGACTGTAAGCATGTGTTACGGCATTCAGAAACTATTCAGAGTCCACTAGACCCTGAGTTCGAGAATTTTCAGGATGCAATGAATAAAACGAGTAAAGCAGTACAAAGACAACGGGTGTTGGGTTGTGATATGACTGACGGTTTAAGTACACCCTCTGGTAGAACAGAGGACGGAAACGAAACGATTGACAAAACGAAACATATTAAAGATAACGAACAAGACCAAAGATGATGTCATAACAAACGGGGCGTCAATACAAGATATGGTGCCAGCCTTCGGTCACTACGGCATGCAAGTAAAATCGTTGACTCAGTAAAACACCGACATGCAACCACGTCCCTGCGAAATAAAACACCATATACCGACATATAGTTAAGAGCAACCTACACCGCAAATGAACATCTAAAAATGCTAAGGCCGACCCCTTCAATCTCTGACATTGATAATACGAAATTTCAGCTAAGGCTTCACATGATTATATCATTTGAGCGAGACAGACGAGCCAGTGGCATGTAGAGTGATACAGCCTTTAAGGGACCTGAATAATTTCAGGGAGATCTACGCGTTGGTTTATGACGGATATGACTTATCACGAGTGTTTTATCAGACCAAGTAGACGCAGTATGAACCGCAAGTTTAAGTCAGTGTGGGTATTGTTTCGAAACTCTGATTGAAGCTCTACAATAAAAAAACATAGCATACACAGCAAAGACACACGTTTAGTGACCATCTGCATAGATGGCACGGTATCAGTAGTGACCGACCAGATGTATACAACAACATGTCTGAAGCAATGTATGATTTCAATAGGGCTTTCAACCCCTTACATAAGTCATATTCCAACGAGTTTGATCTGGAATCGTGTAATAAGAGCTTAAGGAGTGTCGGACGATCCCGCCAGTAGGGGAGATAAATGATCCGAGAATAGGGACACTCATCATATTTTCTGTGTAATATGCCAGAGAACCTTGTTCTAGTCTTCAAGGCCCCCATACAACTTCCCACAAGCCCTAAATAAGCTGCATGAAGCATATGAACCCATATGGATGCCAGCGTGAAGCACAACACCAGACACACAAGCCCCTTCCACCACCACATTGCAGCTGTTGGAAACTACCCATAGGCCCCATAGTAGTTCCTTTTGGTGAAAACCTAATCGGATCCTAAATA
Source organism: Symbiodinium sp. CCMP2456 (assembly GCA_905221635.1). Lineage (NCBI taxonomy): Eukaryota > Dinophyceae > Suessiales > Symbiodiniaceae > Symbiodinium > Symbiodinium sp. CCMP2456. The sequence continues at coordinate 13,113 of CAJNDV010031402.1, read as the reverse complement.
TAAGCCACAAAAAGGAACTACTATGGGGCCTATGGGTATAAACACCTTGCTGACCCGAGCCGCAGAGGCCGCTGCGTGCTTCCTCGAGACGGCTTTTGGGGCAAAGGCCACCATTTTGGTTTTCGGTAAGGCTCAAGGGTTCAGGGTATTCGGATTCGGGGATAGGGTTCAGGGCTTGGGGTTTCACCCCAAACCCTAAACCCTAAACCCCTGAACCCCTAAACCCCTAAACCCTAAACCCCAAACCATCCCAAACCCCTAAACCCCTAAACCCCTAAACCCTAAACCCTTGAGAATGACAGAATGCGACAGCTCCAAGGCCTATGCAATTTTGGTTTTACCCCGAAGAATTGAAATTGATTTTTTTTGTTGTGGTTCTCCCTACCTTAGAATGGGTCTGGGGTTTAAGGGTTTAGGGGTTTAGGGGTTTAGGGTGAAGGGGTTTAAGGTTTACGGTTTAAGGGTTTAGGGCTTAATAGGGTTTAAGGGTTTGGGTTTAGCGATTCTCCAGACCTTGGAGAAATTAAAGCTTCCCCACCGGAAAGATGCTCGCAAACACCCCAACCCAACACAATCCGACAAGTCTGACCGCTGTAAACAAATCCCTAGACCATAATCCCCAAACTCCCGAACTCCTAAACCCTAGACTCTAGACCCCACGCCCTAAAACCTCAGCTCTTAGCTCTTGAACCCCGGACCATAAGCCCTTAACCTAAGGCTTCGAGAGCCTTTCCGCGTGCAGGCTGCGCGCCCTGAGGTGACGAAGGTCCTGGCGGATCAGTTGCAGATCCTCAAGGAGGGGGTTCGGAGAAGCGTCATACCGTTGATGATATAAATCCTGCATCGTCAAGGACCCTAAACTACGGGAATTATGGCACATTCCTTATTATGGGTAATGCAGGGTTTATATCATCAACCGTAGTGGCGAGGGTCAGCAATACTTGGAGTCATTGCTTGTGAAATTTAGGATCATCTAGTCCACTAAGACGCTGAGCCCCAAACTCACAACCCCTCCACCATCAACCCTAAACCCTATAGCGCAGGGTTCTGGAGAGTTTCGGGTTAGGGAGTTTAGGTTTGAGTTTTTTCTCGGGTGATGTTTGCTTGCCGGCTCATGACCCAGTGTTTAAGGGTTAAAGGTGAGGAGAAAAAGGCAGACTCAGGGGCGTGGCAATTCCCGAGAAGTGGAGGACCACTCGTCAATGGAGCTTCAGCGATGCCCAGCCTGTGATTTCAACTAGCTTCTGCTTGTTTCGGGTTTTAGGATTTTGCATCGATGCACACAGTGGCTCGCCAAGCAATAGCATGATTCCGCTGCCCCTAGCCCGAGTTTCTTGCAGGTGCAACATGCTTCAGACTTTTATAATTGTGCTGTGCATCCGATGCCCGAACACCCTAAATCCTAAACCCTAAAAACCTAACCCCGAAACCCTAAACCCTAAAACCCTAAACCCTAACCTGCACAAGGACGTAGCAAGGCTTTTGGTGGTATTTTTTTGAGCCATCATCACCAGGAGTCTTCGTGTCGCGAGTCTTTCAGGGCTGCAGTGTCGGGGGGTTTCTAGCCTTGGGCTTCAAAAACCCGTGCCTGGACCCTGCACTGTCGTTTCGCTGATTCTGCCTAGAGTCTCCATTGTAGTTCCGTTTTTTGGTTTAACCGAGGTTACAATAAGGATCCTCAAAAATAAACGCAAAAAGGAACTGCAATGGAGACTACAGGTGTTATCCAGATTCGTGACTGGGGATCCTGGAATGAGATAATAAGTTAGCCAGGAATGTGCATATTGAGGGCCTTAGAAACCCCCAGAACCCCAAAACCCCAAACCCGAAACCTACAGTCTGAAGCCACCCCCGCAACAAGCCTTTGGAGGACAAGGGCCTTGAAGCCTTGCTCCACACGGTGTGCGGAGGGGCGTAGGTCGCAGGTTCTGAGCGTTTGCCTGACACTTGGGGCATAAAGACAGGGCTTCAGGGCTTTATTTTATGGCTTCAGAAATATTAGCAGTCAAGGTTTACGTAGAGTTTTGGAGTTTAGGGTTTTGGTGTTTTAGGGTTCAGGGTCTCGGGTTTGGGGCTTTCGTTTGAGGTTTGTGGTTTAGGTTTAGGCTTTAGAGACTTCAGAGTTTTTGGATGATCTGGCGCTCAAGGCAGATTTAGATGCTTTAGTTGCGCAGTCATGGCATGTAAGGTTTTGTAGTGTGTCGCGTTCAGTTTTTGGGACTATCTTCCGGAGGTTTTGCAGCTTTGGGCCTCTGCCGAGAACTCTAGGAGACAGGTTTGGGTGATTAGTTCACGGTAGGGTCTGAACTTATCCCGGACCCTAAGCCCTAAACCCTGAACTTATCCGAACATGCACCCTAAACCAAAAACCCTAAACCCTAAACCCTAAACCCTACGCCAGAGAAGAGAACCCCGACCCTACAGCCGAGATGTTCATGTAAGTGGAAGTCCCACAGTCTGATGGTTAACTCCCAATCATAGAACATGCTCACTTTGAAACCTTATAAATTATGCCGCCGCGGCTCAATATAGCCCAAAAGCCTTACGTAGTAGGGTCTTTGGGCCCAAAAGCCTTATTAAAATATGAGTCCTTAGTTTAGAGCCGTAGGGTTAACATACCAGCAACGCTGCGTCTCCGCAGGGCCTGAGGTAGGAAAACATTCACTCTGTTAGGCGTTTCTTCACTGCGAAGGCGTAGATGCTGGATTCTCCTTGTTGAGATAGTTAAGAGTGCTGGGTTTAGGGTATACCCTAAAGCTACCCCATGTTCATTTCGGTTTGTTACAAGATCGCCTCTGCTCTTGAATGTAGAGTTCAGCGCATCTTTCCCGCTTCACCTCGTGGAGCGGGTGCCAACGACAGACGACAGCAAGCCAAAACCCTCGCAACTAGATGGTGTTCTTTAGGGCCCCGCAATAAGCACGGCGAACGCCGAACAGAGCTCACGGAAGCAGGCTTCTTGCTTGAACAGCCCTCTGCAAGCAGCTTCCGTACATGTTCCGGCTTTCTTTGAGTGTTCCCAGAGACTCCAATATCCCTTCATTAAGGAATATACCTTAAACCATATTAGGGATCCTACTATAATTTAAGGTATATTCCTTAATTAAGGGATATTGGAGTCTTTGGGTTGTTTTGCCAGCACCGTCCTGTCCATTCCCAGGAGCAGCACGTGCCTGGGGGTTGTCATAACTTGCGGCTTAGTGCCTTCAATGCAACATTGTGGAAACCCTAAGGGTTCATGTACTCAAATAGTATGTACACTGGCCCCTATATAGGTACTTGCAGGCCAATGTATATACTATATGGGTAGTTGTCAAAATGATGGCCCCTTCTGGGGTACCCTAAATAATAGGTGCCGTATTATAATAAGGACCCAAAAAGGGACCATCATTTTGACAACCACCTATGTGAGTCCATGGACCCTTAGGGGAAAGCATTGTTGAGATAAGCGCACCAAGAGCCCGAACTGTGTGCCTGGCCTTCAAAGCCTCTTTCGCTCCGCCCCAGCCTAGAGGCCTGAACCTGGGAATTATGTTATATTCATAAATTCCCATACTTTAAGGTCCTTTGGTATAGCTTAAGCACCCTAAACTATGGGAGTTGTGGTATATTCCATTTTATGGGTAATGCAGGAGTTATATGGGTGGTTGTCAAAATTAGGGTCCCTTTTTGGGTTCTTACTATAATACGGCACCTATTATTTAGGGTATCCCAAAATAGGATCCTAATTTTGACAACTACCCATATCATCAACCGTAGTACTTGGAGTCTTGGAGCTCCCCAGTCAGGAGCCTCCCGATCCTGGCCGTAGCCTCCAAACTTCCCGCACTCGTTAGGGTTTAGGGTTTAGGGTTTAGGCTTCGGGTTTAGGGTTTAGGGTGTAGGCTTAGGGTTTAGGGTTTACTACGTGTCTGATTCGCAGTGTCTCGGCACTCAGGCATGAGGTGAGGATGTAGGTTCAAGCTGTATATGCCTCTTGGTTAGGGTTTTTTTGGGGTTTAGGGTTTAGAGGTTTTTAGGGGTTTAGGGTTTAGGGTTTTTTTTAGGGGCTTAGGGTTCGAGGGTGCAGGGGTTCGGGTTCGGGCGAGGGTTTGGGGCTAGGGCTTGGAATTTAGGCAACCCCCGCAAGATTTAACTTGCTGCTTGACCGGGCTGCAGGTGGGGCTGAGGTCGAGAGGACCTCATGCCCCGGCATGACCCTGCAACGGGCAGGAAAAAGAAATCAAGCCCTTGGAGATTATAGGCTTACCACAAAGGGCCTCCATAATTAGAGTGGCTATATTCTATCTAGACTATACCCTAAACCCTAAACAACTTTCATGTTTTACTCTCCCGATCCTGCTTGAATCCGGAGTGACTTTGTACCAACCAATACAATATTTTCGGGCCTTAATAATTACCTATGCTATGTTGGGAGTTCCTTATTATAATGATAGTATAATGCGCCCCAGAACCCTATTCTAATTATTAAAGCCCCTAAACCTTAAACCCTATTCTAATTGTTAAAGCCCCAATATTACTTGGAAGGAAGGCTTCGCAGGACAACCGCAGGCTTCGCAGCACTCGGCTAAGGCCTTCTCGAGCCATGAGTACTGTTGACATCTGCCCTTTACCTGTTGACATCTGTTTTTTTGGTGCTTTAGGACATTGAACCTTGGGGTTCAGGAGTTAGGGCTTGCAGCTCTTACGACATAGGGTGTGCGATTGAAATTTGGCAGCTTAGGGCCTATAGAAGATTTAGGGTTTAGGGCCTAGGGTTTAGGGAGGGTCTTCACGAAGGGGTTCCGTCTATGAACCAACACATTCTCGTGATTTTGCGGTAAAGAGCGCAGAGACCTACTTGTCTGACCAAGTCACCGAGGAGGTCCCGGCGCTCGGTGTGTACGGCGCGTGGTAGGGTCTAGGGTTTAGGGTTTAGGGGTTTACCTTACTGCAATCACAACCTGTAGTTTGTGTATTGGTTCGCAACTTGAGATTTGACCCCTGAACCGCATAGACCTTAAGAGCTGGATCCCCCCAAATGTTAACCCCGAAACATAAAAAACGCTTTGTTTTGTCACTGCTCACGAGGTTCAAGCCACGCAACGAGCTGTAGGCAGTGCACTCACCATGCTATACCACGGAGGCCTTGTAGAAATCCATTAAGCTTCCGTTGGCCTAGAAGCATCTGTAAATGCATACACTCTTGTATAAACACATACATAGACTCATTCACATGCACACACAATTTTGAGAGAGAGAGAGGCATGGGTTTAGTTTGCCATAGTTTCGAACATAGCGTGGTGAAGTCGGCCGCGGAGATTGCCCAAAAAGAGTGACAAGACCACCGACAAGCGCTGGTAGCACGTGCCATGGAGGGCTTATTTCCTGGCTTTGATCGGATTTTCGTGTAGCTAGAGATAGAGAGAGAGAGACAATTGTAGCAAGCATGGCGCCCTCAACGAAGCAGCGCCTGTCCGACATGCTGGACTGTGTGGGGGTTTTAGATTTTAGACACAAAGTAACCCCTAAGATCGACTTCGAGTGGTGGATGTTGATTAGAAACGCCCCTGTTCGTGTTGTGTTTTGGTTTGGATGCAGGCAACCTGGACGTCTAAACTCTGCAGGGTGTTGCTTGGCAGAGCTTCAGAGACTCTGTTTGGGGAGCGTTGCCGGAACACTGCACACGACCTTCACAGCGGATTATTTCCCATCACGACTGCACAGCACGGAGTGCTCTCACAGTGGGATCAGAGAAACAGGATGTGAGGACCGCACGTGACCAATAAGCCCAAACCTCTAGACTAGAAAATCAAAAGCAGGGCATCCAAGGTGCGAAGTGGTTTTGCAAACGGTAGGGGCTGCTGGAACGCGTGATGTGTGTAGGACCTGCAGTACTTGGAGGCCCAATCGCCAAATGTTTGCCACGAGCAACAACCTACGGTTACCACGAATGTAGACCCCCGATACATCAATACTCTTCTTTCGCGGCCCCAATGCTCGAATACCGATTAAAAGCAGTTTTTAGGAAGCGTGGTATTGTTTACATTGCCCAGCACCGAACCGCTTGGTTACCCTAAACCCTAAACCATAAACCCTAAATTGATGATTGGGTTACTGGCCCCTGACAGGACGCTGATCTCAGCCGTGGAGACCAGGTCCAGGCCGTTGATGTAGACGAGCTTGTGTGCACTACGCTACTAGATTCCTCAGAAGTTCCATACTACCAATATGGGATTAGGCTATGAAAGACCATCCTTGTCATGGTTTAGGGTTTAGGGCTTCGGGTTTAGTTAACTCCATAATCGCAGTATAAAGTGGTTGCTTTGTGTTCTTGTTGGGCCCTACTATGCGCGGAATGTGTAATAACAATGTCCCGATATGCCCTTGTACCTTAACTTAAAGTCCCTAAAGACTGCCATAGCATAAAGCCTAGTGTTTCTGGTTGTTGAAGCTTCGCATTAGGGCTTTAGGGAAGCTTACAGTTTTGGGTTGTCGGTTAGGGTAGGTCTCAGAAACATCATCACCTATAGGGTAATACCCTACCCCTTTTTTAGGGTACCTACTTTTTATATAGCCCTTCCTAACCATAAAACTAGGTACCTTAAAAGAGGGGTAGGGCATGACCCTATAGGCAATGTGCATCTCAGCTACGTGCCGGGGAGTTCCTTAGTCGTCAGTCTAAAGACCCACGGTTCAGGCTAGCCCTCGAACCATGACAGAAAATACTGTTGATGATATAAATCCTGCATTACCTCAAGGACCCTAAACTATGGGAATTATGGCATATTCCTTATTTTATGGATAATTATGCAGGATTTAGATCATCAGCCGTAGAACAGGCCTTCATATGCGCGGACCACCCGACACTGTCTGCACTTGGATGAGCTGCTTTCAAAAATCCTAAACCTTGAACTCTCAGCCCTGCAGTGGTAGGTGTGAGTTCCGCTAACAGGTGTCCCATAACCACCCCTCAGCCAGACGTGGCATTCCAAATCCAGCCATGGGCGAGAGAAAAGAGGGTTCAACAACAGAGGCCCTAAGCCCTAAAAACCCCAGACGACTGATGGCGCTCCGAACGACAGTGATAGCTCTAAGCCCTGAGCAGGATATCGTGGCGGATCAGCAAGCTGGCAAGCCTGCTACTTTTTCAGACTGGCTGCAGGCAGATCAGATTTTGGTTCTGCTTTTGGTGGGGTTTCCTGGGACCCTTAGGGTTTAGTCTTCTTGGCTCTTAAGGTGAAGGGTTCTTCGTTCTTTGGGCTCTGGAGTTCTTATTTCTTCGGGCTTTCATTCCAATGAGGGCATAAGGCCTAGGGCTTGGTTCTTCGGCTCATGCCGTACAGTTTAGGGCAGTACGCCGCAGCTTTCGAGGATTCTTCCCAGGGGGGGGGAGAGATCGGGGTGCCACTCCACAGGCTTTCGATTCGGTCTCGCGGGTTAGCGTCCATCACTACTTGGAGGTTCATGGGTAGTTATAAGTGGGGCTATAAGTAGGGTGACTATATCTATAACCCATGTTAGGGGATTTATAACCCTACTTATAACTACCCATGAACCCTAAACCCTAAACCCTAAACCTCCAAGGAAGTGTCTCAAGGGCCCGCCGCTGATGATTGGCATGCCATGGCCTGGTTCCATTCCATTGGATAAGAGAAGCATCTGGGTTCGCTAGGCTCGGAGTTCGGCTTTTTGGAGTTCTAGGATTTTTCGCGTTCGGGGTTTAGAGGGTTCAGGGTTTAGGGTTTGGGGTTTAGGATGCATAATCTAGGGGCCTGAAGAATTACCTACAATATTTTGGGGGGTTCCTTATTATGATTCTAGTATAATGGGGCCCCCAAACCCTATTCTAATTCATTAAGGCCCCTACATTATGCCCCACACAAAGAAGCCTTCAGACAAGTCCCTACAAGGATGGACTCAGTGGACTTAGTTCTTTGCCCCTCTTGGCTGTAATTGACATCTGCCTCCCTATGCAAATGCAACAGGAAGACGATATAAGTTCTGTCTAAGATTTTAAAGCCATCATACGAAAAATTAGGAGCTTAAGTATTTCGTCATCATGCTTGAAAGCATTTATCAAATCAAAGTAGCTTGCCGCATCTGCAAAAAAAAGATGGCAGATCCTTCTGCGCCCCGCAGGGAGCATCTGCCGAAGAGATGAAGAAAGCTTTGAAATCCCTCCTGAACGTCGCCGATGGACAGGCGAATCAGGGTTCAGGGTCCAGGGCCCTCAACCCCAAGCCAAGACCCTAGACCCCAAACCCCAAAGCCTAAACCCTAAACCGAAGCTGCGCTGAGGGGTTTTCTTCATGGCTCTGGGATGTTGGGGATTCCGGGCCAGTGTTTGTGCACAGGCGCTGCAAAGCATTTGCACTGTTCGTTTGGATGTTGTGGGTCCGGGAGCTACTTTAAGTTTGAGGTTGTGACCCCGAAACCCCAGAACCCCAGACCCTAAACCCTAAACCGCCCGGAGCCCAATAAGTCCCTCGACCACACTTTGTAATCCTGAAGGCATCGGATTGTGAGGTTCCCAATGTTCAGGATTGCCGGTTTCAAAGGCTGGGTTCAGTTGAATGATGAAGGGTTGCTGAATAGGGTGCGTAGTAGCCGATCTTGAAAATTGCCCTGCAATTAAGCCTTGAGTATGGCTTCTGGTGTCCTTGGTTTTGGGTTTGGAAGTGGGAACTCCGCGTGCCAGGCTATCCAGCAGATGAGCTCCGTCCTTGAGGAATTGCCGCACGCTGTTTGTGGCCTATTGTGGAGTGGATGTACGGTGGCAATAACAGGATTTCTCCCTGGTATTTAGTACAACCCTCCCGCTCCCTGAACCATAAACTCCAAGCCCTCAGCTTTGCTGCAGCTTTGAATCCCCCATCATACATGAGTGTGCATGCAGAAGGCTGAGTTGGACTGCTCTGGCTAGGCTCCATTCCCGAGCCCGCGCCCCTCCATCGATTCTAGCGAAGATATGTGGTAACCGTTTCTGACCTCATCTAGGATAGATGCGGTTCCATTATAGAAACCGTTCAACATTCAGGCCCCGATCTTAGTAGTGATGAGAACCACCATAATTAGCTATAGTAAGACTACTATGGCTAGTCGTGACAAGTTAGGCATGAATGAAAGTCTCAATACCAAGCCCACGTTGCATAGCCCTAAACCCTAAATCGCAAACCCTCTCAAACCATAGCAGCAGCGCTGAGATGTTCAATCATTCAGTCGCCTCAAGCCTAAATCTCGTCAGCCCACACCTTAAACCTCCAAACCCTCCCTGAAGCCTAAACCCTAAACCCCTTAAACCCCCGAACCCTCTGAACCCTAAATCCCTTAAACCCCCAAACCCTAAGCCACATGCAACTCCCCACAGAACCTCAAGGGCACCTCAAGGTCCATGGGCGGTCATGAGTATAGGGTTTTGCTGTGAGTGTTATATTGGCTGTAACAATTTTTGTTTGGGGTGTGGGGGTATACCAGACTATATTTATAAAACAAGAACCCCCAAATTTTATTGGTCATTATGTAGCCCTAAGGGTCCAAGTACCCAAATAGTAGGGTTTCAAGGTCCAAAAACCATTCAGAGTATGGATTTGGGGACCTAAAACCTTACTATTTGGGTACTCGGACCCTCTGGGTAGGTTCCTAACACGCTTCGCTTGCGCATCACCCTACCTGCTAGGCCTCAATGCTCTGAAGCCCGAAACCCTTAGCCGTAAACCCGTCACCCTAAACTCTTAGGGTTTAGGGTGTAGGGTTTAGGGTTCGGGCCTAAAGCCCTAAAGCCCTAAAACCCTAAACTCCTCAACCTAAACCCTAAACCCTAAGCTAAGTGTCCTGATTTCTGCGAGCATCTCCTAAACCCTAAACCCTAAACCCTAAAACCTAAACCCTAAAACCCTAAACCCTACACCCTAAACCCTAAACCGTGAGGAGGATCGAGCTCACCAAGACTGGGTCGACTCACAGGTGTGGGAGAAGATGTGAACTGGGGACTTGGGGTTTGGGGTTTAGGGACTTAGGCTTACCTTATAGGGTTTAGGGTTAACTTAGGGTTTAGGGGTTTAGGGTATAGGGTTTAGGGTTAACTTAGGGTTTAGGGGTTTAGGGTATAGGGTTTAGGGTTGAGGACTTTGGGTTTAGGGGTTAGGATTAACCCCGAAAACATATCTGTTGAAGGAATTGCTGAAGGAACTTTGAGGAGCCCTAAAAATCATGTAGGTTTGTGGTTAGGCTCAGGGTTCAAGGGCTTTTGGTTTCAGGTTAGAGGACCTCTTCCAGGGGTCGTCCGTTCGGAGCTGATCCTGATTGATGAACACCCTTGTTCAAGGCGCCTAGCAACAACAACAACAACTACTACTACTACGACGACTACTACTACTAGGATCCCCACTATGATCTCTATCACGGGAGAGGTGTTAAAAAACTAAGCCCCCAACAGTATGACCTGTGGTAAGTGCACGACGCAGCTTCTAGGTTTTCCTCGTAGGAAGCAGTAAGTCGAGGGGTTTGGGACTTAGGCTTCTTTTTCTTTGGATTTCTGGGGTCGGGGGTTTCAGGTTTAAGCGAGCTCTAGCAGCCTCGACTCAAGGCTGCAATTTTGGGGCTTAAACAATTACCCATACGAGTTTTGGAGGAAGGTCTTGTATCCATTGCAGAATATACCTCCAAAGCTCCAGTCGAATTAGGAACCCTAAACCCAAAGCCCTAATTCCTAAACCCAAAACCCAAGCGATAGAAGCAAGACAGTCCAAGCGCAACCGCTGCCTGGAAGGAGAAGGCTTGGAAGGAGCAGGGAAAGGACAGCTGCGTTTAGGGTTTGCGTTTGGGACCTTGGGCTTTTAGGGTTTAGGGTTTAGGGAAGGGGGTTTGAGGCTTTGAGGTTTGTATCGTAGTTATTTTCAGGTTCTACAAAAGTGAATAGGGTTTCGGGTTGGCAATTTCAGGTTTGAGGCTTTGGATGCTTATATAAGGCTTTTGTAGCAGAGTTCGAAGTTTTCCAGGACATTCTCAGGTGTGTAGTTACCGCTCTAGGAGCCTTATAGAAGGTCTATATACCTTATAGAAGCCCTATAAAGCCTAAACTCCCCGCCTGTAGTTTGCTTTAAAGTTTAGGGCCTTAGAGCTTGGGGCATGGAGATGCAGGTTTCGGGTCTGGCGTTGAGTGATGAGGTTCGAGGTTTGGGGGTGGAGAGTTTCCATGGATAAAAGGAGGGAGCCTCAACAAGGACCCGTAGGTAGAACAGCTGAAATATAGCTATTATATACTCATTCTATAGCCCACTATAGGGAGCCCCATTTACCCCTAAACCCCTAAACCCCTAAACCCTAAACCCCCAACCCGATTTAAAGGTCCCTCCTTCTGCCCTTTGAGAGTGACGGCATCGGGGACAGCAGGGCCAAACTCCGAGTCCTAAGCCTCAATTAAGCTCGATGCCCTGCTCTCTAGCCCTAAGTCCTTTTCCCTTAACCTTTTCAAGCCCATGGGGTTCTTTCTAGGCTTTAAGGATTAGGGATTAGGGTTTAGCCTTTAGGGAATAGGGTTTAGGGTTTAGGGCTTGGGGTTTAGGGCTTAGGGTTTATTATAGGG